>JAKSZP010011909.1:0-214533 GCA_022478985.1 Massospora cicadina
GAGTTTATGTTCTTGTTTCTTTTCTTTTTGTTTACTATATGTAGAAGTATATAGTAAACTAATCAGGCTCTTATTTTTTTAATTATAATGAGCTCAACCCATGAGGGAGCGCCCAAACATTTTTATTTGTGGGTGATGCCAAATAAAACAAAATAAAAACTCACAATATGGTGCCTCAGTGTGTAGCCTAAAAAGCCATATCTGATGACAAAGGGATTTTGAGGGTTCTACGCACTTTGTATACTTAAAAAAATGCAGGAGTTTATACAGAATGAGTGTGAGAGAATTAGCAGATTGGGAAAGATAGAAATAAAGAGAAATTGGGTTTGTTAATGAGCCATGCAGTATGCATTGCCTTGATGTACTGAGTGAGCTAGATTTTGCATGCATAATGAGTTTCAGTGTACATGTAAGTGATTTAATTTTTTGTTGGGTCTAGAGGTAATTGAGAACAAACAACTCCACCTTGGTGGCATCGTCACAATCAGGTTCCTATTAATTTATCAATACCTAGTTATCACATTATCTGTATCTTGTCTCAGATACATAAAGATGTTATTCAGGGCATTAGGTTGCAGTAAGAATGATGTGTAAGAAACCCCCAATGTTGGTTATCATACTGAAAATTTTTTTAAGAATTATTGTCCTAAATTATATTCTATCCTAATTAGAGATGCAGCTAATCTGAATTGGTGATAGCTCGCTGGAGCTAATCTCATGGGACCAAACAGAAATAGTTATGTAAGGATATATCCAAAGACTATTTTTTATATGAGGAGCAAAGGCAACATTTGACATTACTAGTAGATCTTTATCCTATAATTAAAGCCAACAAGAGAATAATATTAATGATTAACAAAGTGGAGGTGAATCAGCTCTGCTCCAAATCACTAATTTCCTTTTTAAGTACTAGTGGGACCAACTCAAGAGGGTGAGGTCATGCATATTTAATTCATGTGCCTGATATTCTAGCCTAAAAAGTCCCAAATATGGCACCTCATCGGCTAGACTAAGATGCCATAATGTCAAAGGAGGTGGGTGAAGGATATTTTAAATTGGCAAGGATCTGAGGGCATGCATCAGAGATGGGAATATGGGAGTTGGAGCATTATTGGAATGGACAGAAGGAAGAAGAACATCATTTTGTCTTTTTCAATGAGGCATGCAATGTGCAATGCCTCAATTTACTGGTTGAGGGAAGCTCTTCTTATTTAATAAGCTTAGGTACCTAAGTAAAGTTTTTTAGTTCTAAGCATGTTTTAGGGGTAGTGGGGTGAACAGAGACATAGGCATTGGCACATGCTTGTGACGTGAAAACGTAAGCTCTTTATTATCATAACAGGCTTCCTTAAGGAATTTAGTAGTTAAATTAAGATTGGGAATAAAAACACCAAGTTTCTACTAGTAATTGTTTATGTATTAAGAAAAGTAGAAAATAGGTAGAAAAAATTTATATGGTATTTTTGCTTCTGTATATTAGATACTTTTTAGAAAGGGATGAATCCTTGGAGAAAAATCTGGACATTCATTGTATTATATTTATCTATCAAGAATTCTTCTAATCAAGGAGGATCAGTTACAGGTTCACATGCCATAGATATGTTTATTTTTATTATGCCTTTATATGATCTTCATATGGCTTCAGAAGATTGTTTCTGATAGGGAGTCATGTTGTAATCCAAGAGAGAATATAGATAGAATGGTAATTCTCCACTGATATATATTAGATCAATAAGATAAGATAACCTTCACTATATTCATTCAGAATGATTCATAGAAAGTAAGAATTAGGCTTTTTGATTTATGCCAATCAGTTTTGAGTAAATAGTTCTATTAAAAACTCTTTAAATTATAATTATTCTTTTATGAGAGGGTGACAAATAAATTGAGCAGTTTTTTATAAGATATCTTTTTTAGAGTCATTAAGTGAGATTCTCCCTTAGGTGACTCTGGGAAGTGAACATTCTGAGATACTCTGCTCTAGACAACTTCCTTGGAGAGTAAAATCGATATATTTAAATCATTTCCCCCTCAAGATTATAAGTAAAAAACTTGTCATATAGATAGATCCTGTAATGCTTTGATTGTGCTACTTGAAATAAAATTATATTGATTACTCATCATCTTGTTTGAAAATAAAAGATTTATCTTAGAAGAAAATACAACTTCCTTGCTGCATTATAATGCAGTTATAGAATATAAACTAGATTAAAAATTTGTAGGTTAATAGGGGTTATCTGTTCTCACTGGTGGCTTTTTCTTAAGTCAAAACATACTTACAGTATTGTTATAGCTTCTGGGTGTGATGTATGATACATGAGCTAACCTTTTTATGGTCATTCAATGATAATGACTACCATTATTAATAAATCCTTTTGTAAGTAATTCATGGATTGCTAATTAACAACCATAAAGTTCTTTTGATGAAGACTTCTTGAGTATTCATGATCTTTTATGCAATATGCATAAGAGAACTAGGCAAGTAATTATTTTGTTTGGAGGTACTGAACCAGCCATTCTTTGCAATATATATACTAGTGTATCATTCTCGCGTTATACTATACCATTTGTTTTGGGATTGTAAAGGGTAAAATAACAATTAGTATCATCTTTGTTGTTGACTTATTAACATTTAGTGATGTGGTGCCCTTTCCATTGTCACACAAAAATACTGTGACAGCCATGTATGGTGAAGATTTAATGATTAAAATGTTACAGTGGCCTTTAGAGTTTGACAGTAGGGCAATGGTTTCAATGTATATCATTTGGTCAATACCAACCAGGATGTTTTAATTTCCACTAGAGGATTGATGAAGGTATCATAAAACATGTACTTTGGATAGAAGGATTGTTCAGAATTTATTAGTTGATATTAAACCTTTGCTTTTTATTATGACTGTTTTTTGTCAAGAGAGTGTCTGTAACTCATTCATTCCTAACGAGGTGGTGCGGGATGCAAAGCCACACCACCAGGGAACTAGTCATTAGCAATATAGTAAATAAGCACCAGGGAGGATGCCAGAGAAAAAGGTACCCAGGGCAAGGATGTACAACGTGGTAGAAAGTAGTAGATAGCAAATAAATAACAACTCTTTGTTGGGTCCCAAAGAGGAGTCCATATCCAAGTGAAGATCTGTGCAGGAGTGCTTAGTGCTTTGATCTGGAGGGGACCAGGACCTGCGGTGCACCAACTATGGGATATAATTTTGTTGAAACAAACTGACCAACGCTGTTAGAGACCTCTTCAAGGAGGTCTGCGCACAGGTTACTCAATGAACCATATTCAAAAACGTAAACTAATAGGGAATTTATTATTAGAAAGTCGACCAATAAGGAAAAATGGTCTCATGGAAATATATTTTAAACAATGGGGGGCGAGTTGTTGAATGGTGGAAGTGGTGCTAAGCCTAATCAAACCAATAGGCGCAAGCTGCCATAGAACAGTATCCTGTAAATTAAAATTGCCAAACTTGAGCTATAGATTGCAGCTGGACTTAACCTGATTTGATAATTTTTAAAAGGAATGGGTTTTATAAACCCTGTTCCTCAAGCAACTGTAACAAACTGTTAGGATTGAGAACGTGTATGGTGCGTTTTTATGCCCTGGATGTAACGCCAGGTCAAGCATCATGCACATTCCCAGGACCAACCTGGGCATATCTCGCCTGAACCCAGCGTTTGTCCAGGGTATGTTGTGGTCAGGGAGGCCCACCAACTTAACCTTTATGGCCTCTTGAAGATCATCTTTATCCTTACAGTTGTTTCCCTCAATCATGTCATTAAGCTATGCCATTACCCTCTTATTCTTTTTGGGCTCTATATCACTCTAGGGGCTTTTTCCAGAGGAAAAGCTTTGTGGTCTGGAGCCAACTTCATAGCAGCCATGGCATTCTTAGACTGATGTTCAGCAGCTTGGGGGAAACGCTAGTGAAAAACTTTAATCAGGTCTTGGGAATGGGTGCAGTCGCACATTGGTACCCAAATGTTCTCTGCTGCATTAAATACCTTACAGGATGCTAGGTACTCTCACATTCTTTTTACTCGGCGTGAAGCTACAATCTCCTTCAATTCCCACTCTGGCGCCCCATTCACGAAATAGGCATCTGTAGTCTCTTGTGGGGGCCCTTAAACAACGTTATCTTACTTTACATGGAAGATGGCAAAGATCTGGAACAATGAAGGAAGATACAACTGGTATAAGGCACGGCCTACCTTTCTAAAATTCGGTAAGACCAATATTCTTTAGTCCCAGCTTTTTGCATGGCTGCTTAAGAGGATATTCCTAGCGTCAAACATCATGAGATCCCCTTCCTTGTATGTAGGACCTACATGTCTCTTCCTATCCACGTTCTCTTTTATAAACTTGCACAGCTGAATCCAAGTTCATGTTCACCCCTGGTGTAGTTTCTTTATTTTTTGCAAAGTCTGTCACCGCTTCCACCTCAGATCCACAACTGGGCTACATGTTGAAGGCGGGGCTGAAGCTATAGTTGGCGAAGAAGGAGTAAAATCCAATTGATGCATGTTAGGCGTTGTTATAGCTTAATTTGCCATGGAAAGATTTTAATCCCAATCTGAATGGTCCATGGCAGTATCACACCACAGGTGCTTTTCCAATACTGGTTCGCTCATTCAGTCTGCCCATCTGATTGGAGTGATAAGCAGTTGAATCAGGGGAGAATCTGAAGAGTCTTACACAACTCTTCCCAAAAGACAGAGGTAAACTGGGGGCCACAATCTCTAATTTACTTCTTGGAGGAACCCATTGTGGGATCCGCCAATGGATGCCACAAATAATTTATTTAAAGTGGGATATTTTACTTTATAATAAAAGTATAAATATGCTTTATAAAGTTTTTTATGTTTTTTATTGTTTTTTATTAAATAGGCAGGGCAAAACCAGAAAAGGTCCCTTTGTTGATACTAGCTTTTCCTATTTAAACTAGTTTGAGTTTCAAGACCAGGGGTAGTTGAGGATTAAGAATGCAAAGCTCAGTTATCTAAATTAGGAAATATAGGCTTTTGGCCTATCAGATCGAAGATAAAAATTTTTTGGAGGCAGAACTGACCCATGCGGTAATGATTTGGTGAATTGTATCCAATCACCAGCAAGTAAAATCTTTTCACCTCAGTGGTGGTCAGACTTTGATGGTAATGATTAGGTAATTTGGCAGTGGTCAGACTCATATGGTTTTGATTGGCTAATGTTTACCCTATCATCCTCAAGTAAAATCTTTTCACCTCAGCGGTGGTTAGACTCAGATGATATTGATTGGTTAACTCGCACCCAATCATTGATTGGTAAAATCTTCTTGCCTTGTGAAGGTTCTAATCTGTGCAATATTATACTCCTCAAATTTGACCGAGGAGTCAGAGTAATCTTTTATTAATTAGTACCTTTTTAAGATAATTTTAGTGATAAATCATATTATTCCAGTTGTTAGGATTCCACTGAGAATCCACTAAGGTCTTTTTGCTGTGGTACTCATATTGTTGATATCCACAATACTATCTAAAAATTTGGCAGGTGATGGGCCAATCATAGCAGCAGAATTTGGAACACTAACTCCAACATTCTTTTTCTTAGATCAAAAAAGTGAATGTCTGACATTGCCCCCCTCAAGAATGTTGGTAGGGGTGTTGCGGTTATGGTAGTGTAATGCCTTATTATCCGCTTGAGAGGTAGAAAGGGGGATGCGGAGCTTGTCAGCAGCCTGCCCTTCTTTAGTTGCTGTTTTTGCAAGGTTGGTGTACATGCAAGTGTAATCCTTCTTGTTGGGTTCTGTATTGGCTAGGATTAAGGGTACTTCATAATTGATAATGACAAGATCCCTTGCTTCATATTAATAATACCATCGTATTTGATCATGAACTGCATACCTATAAGCATATCATAATCATTGTTATCTAAAGCCACTGTGGGGGCCGATAGAATGAGCTTCCCAATATGAATGGGAAGCGACGAGTAAGCACCAAATGCTCAGGTGTTGTTAGGACCAGCGGTTCCAAAGTCTTTGTTGTACTCCAAGTCAGGTGCAAGCTTGATTTTTTTCATCAGCTTGGAGGAGATTACATTCTCGGGGATCCAGTATCTAGGATGGCCATCACCCAAACTTTTTGAATCACCACTTCGACCTTTGTGAGTAACCCCCCAAAAGTGGGTGATAGCGCTATGACCTCCCTAAGATGAAAATTGGAGGTTAGTTTACATGCAGTCTCAAGGTAATTTTCCTTGATGGACTTCATGGTGTGGCTATGCTGGATAGGGCATATAAGATGAAACACCACCTCATCTGTATCGCTAGCAGTATCAATAACAATTGATTCCCCCAGAACTTGGCTGAGATACGTTTCTTTGGGTATAGTGCCATCATCCACTCCTCCAGCAATTAAGCAATTGGGGACTTCCACCTCAGCAGGTGCTCCGAAAATTTAATAGCCAACCTCATCCATATCCCCCTCAGAATCAATCCCTGGGGTATTTGTAACGCGAGGTAATGGCATTAGTTGATTAAATGAGTTAGGCACATGAGGTTTGTCAGAAATAGGTGTGCCCTTCCCTATGCTGACATTTATTTTCCCTGCTCCTGTTCCTCGGCGTCAGCTTTCTTTTTCCAGCACTTAGCCTCCATGTGGCCAAACTTGTTGCAGTATTCACACCGAGGGCGTTCAGGATGGTTTGCTTTGGGGTTTTGTTCTTTAGGGCCCATTATCTGAAGGGGCTCCTTCTTGTCTTCAATAGCTAAGGCCTGGGGCTTAGGCTTTTAATTCTCAATGGTTAAAACATGAGGATGAGATACTGCTCCATATGAAACTTTAGGCTTGTGGAAATTGGCAATATTTATTAATTCTTCCTTGATGTCTTGGACGGTCTGAAAATAGCATTTGACGGAGGTGATGTACATGACGAGCGATGGGTAAGTAGCCACTCCAGTCAAAACGGCGGCTATAGCATCATCCAAAGTCAACATATTTGAGGTTAGCAACGTCTGGGCTTCCATATAGAATCGTTCCACAAAAGAAGCCACTGACTCTCCCTTTCGGATACTCATGCGCATAAAGGCTTGCTTTTTCATGCTTAAAGCTTGTTTTGAGCCAAACGTGTTTATGAGAGCCTCTTTAACTTCAGACCAGGTGCTAAGAGCATCCATATGTGGGACCATCACCTCCTGTGCCATGCGGCCCAAACAGGAAAGGATGTGATTGGCCTTCTGATGATCAGTCGCCCCTTCCATAGCCGCTTCATAAACATATAAAAACAAAGCAATGCTACCCTCGCTGGGGATAAACTTGTCTTTGAATGTAGGTTTGAATGAACGATAGTCATTCCCAGAAAGGGTATGAATAGCTGGAGCTTCTGCCTCTGAGGTCTCAGAGCGGTAGCTGAACTTATCAAAGGCCCACAAAAGGCGATTGAACTGGTCATGCATGGCTTCAAGCCAGGTTTCCATGTTAGAGAGGGCTTCTAGGGGCCCAGATTCACATAGTCTCAGTTGAGCTTCGATCCCTGATTTTTGAGTTATAAGATCTTCCACTCAGTTCTCCATTGCAGAGACTTGAAAATGGAGTTGTGACACCATTGAGCTTAGGTTCAATTGAGCAGTTTCCACGGCGTTCATGTGGTTCTTCAGCTCTTCTTTCATTTGGTTACACCCTTCATCGTCATGTGAGTGGGAGCTTGGGCCTTGTACTCCATGCTTGATCTGCTCATACTTCCGCTCAACCTTCGATAGTTGACTAAATACTTCCTTCATCAGCACAGGGCTTTCCACCAAAACTTTCATTGCTTTTGCTTCGATTTCACATTCATTCAGGCGATGTGCCAAATATTTGGTATTTTCAAACGAAGCTTTGAGAGCTAGCTCCTTTTCTAGTTGAACAACATTGGCCGTGAGAGTGGTGGTGGCGCTAGATGCTTCAAGCAACAGATGACTTTCAAGCTCATCAACACGCGAAAAGGCCTGAATTAACTGCTGCTCCACCGCAGCCACACGCTGTTCATATTTCTCTTAAAGCACAGTATCAGGGGCTGATAGGTCACAATGTGTTTGCTCAATTTGCTTTTCAAGCTCTTTAGCAAACTACTCCAACAATGAGCGGGTGCTAGTGGAGGATGCGTTCAGTTCATCCCTAAAGATCTTCATGGCCTCCTCGACATACTTTACAATCCCAGTGTCCATAGTAGCAAGTCAGTCATGCAGCTGTATGATGAAGTTGCGATTAGCTTCTACACCCAATCTAACTGCTCCAAGATGTTCAGAGGTCAGTTGATATAGCTTATCATAGGCTAAATTCAAAGCTGCATGAGTATCTTGGTGTTGATGAAGCTCTTCATGATGGCCAGCTAAGAGATGCATCATATGGACCAAATCAGGATGAGCAAACTTGTGTACATAGGTGGTCAAATTTGTAAGCTGACCATAGGTCTCTGGGAGAACACTGGTCTTATAGAGAAACAAGTGGCGTTCTTTACCAACGATGCTCGTTTGCGAGATGCAATGTCGCCAGGGTTAAGGATGTCATGGGTAAGATCTCTCACAGCTTCAGTGGCTGACCAAGTGATGCGATGAGACTCAGGTATTAATATGTGCTCAAATTGTTTTTCTTCAAATATCAGAGCAGTAGGACTGTCCATGCGATCATCTTCTTCAGTTTCTTCCCCATTTTGCACCCAGCGGGTGACACTCTCCATTTTTTACAATACTTATCAAAGTATTCAGGTGGCTCGACCCCCTGTAGTGAGCACCAATTTGTGGGATCCACCAATGGATGCCACAGATAATTTATTTAAAGCGTGATATTTTACTTTATAATAAAAGTACAAATATGCTTTATAAAGTTTTTTATGTTTTTTATTGTTTTTTATTAAATAGGCAGGGCAAAACCAGAAAAGGTCCATTTGTTGATACTAGCTTTTCCTATTTAAGCTATTTTGAGTTTCAAGACCAGAGGTAATTGAGGCTTAAGAATGCAAAGCTCAGTTATCTAAATTAGGAAATATAGGCTTTTGGCCTATCAGATCAAAGATAAAAATTTTTCGGAGGCAGAACTGACCCATGCAGATATGATTTGGTGAATTGTATCCAATCACCAGCAAGTAAAATCTTTTCACCTTGGTGGTGGTCAGACTCAGATGGTAATGATTGGCTAATGTTTACCCTATCATCCTCAAGTAAAATCCTTTCACCTCAGAGGTGGTTAGACTCAGATGATATTGATTGGTTAAATTGTACCCAATCATCAATGGTAAAATCTTCTTGCCTTGTGAAGGTTCTGATCCATGCAATATTATACTCCTCAAATTTAACCGAGGAGTCAAGTAATCCTATTATTAATTAGTACCTTTTTAAGCCGATTTTTGTGATAAATCATATTATTCCAGTTGTTAGGATTCCACCGAGAATCCACTAAGGTCTTTTTGATGTGGGTACCCATATCGGTGATATCCACAATATTGTCTAAATTTTTTGCAGGTGATGGGCCAATCATAGCAGCAGAATTGGGAACACTAACTCCAACATTCATTTTCTTAGATCAAAAAAGTGAATGTCCAACACCCATGAAGAGCAAACACATGAGAGGCAAAGAGCCTAGCCATCTCAGCTATGGTTACCATGGTTCTATAGGGCATAAAGTGGGCGAACTTTGTAACATGGCTTATCACTACCATGATAGTATCATAGCCATTGGATACATGTAACACCATAATAAAATCTACTGATAAAGAATTCCAAGGCCCTTTAGCCTTATTGAACTGGTACCAGCAACCCCACTATTGACTGAAGATTCAGTTTCATTTTGTTGCAGACCAGGCATTTCTTACAATACCAGGCCACCTTCACAGCTACCCTTCCAATTTTAAGTGCGGCGAATTATCTCCAGAGTCTTCAAATACCCAAATGGACAACGGTGATTCCATCTGATGGTCCTGGATGATTTCCAGGTGATGTGGTCTGGCAGGAACCCATAGGCGCCCCAGGAACCACACTATCTCATCCTTTATATGGTAATCTCTGGGAATGTCCTTCTTATTTAACATGCTTTTGTCAAGGACCATAGTATTCTTGGTTGACAAAGGCTGTGAAAGGACTACTTTTTGGAACATACCATATTCCTCCACATTTTCCAGAGGAGCAAGTGCTGGCCCGTGGGCCTAGGGAGAAAGAAGTTGAGTCACAATCTTACCCAATGGAATCACCAAGTGGGTGTTGCGTACCTCTGACTCCTTAGGATTGGGATCTAGTGCAGGGTTTTGGCTCAAAGCACCCGCCAAACCATTATCCTTGCCCTTCATGAGCTTATAAGAAAAAGTAAATTGTTCCAGGGTCTCATGCCAGAATGTTTGCTGTGGGGTCAAGACATGAGGTGCGTAGTAGTACAACAAGGCATGGTGATCTGTACAAACGTGGAATGGTAGGGATGAGCCATGCAAGTGATGACGCCAATAGATCAGCCCCTCAACCACTTCTAGTATCTCTTTGTTGTAAATAGTGTAGTTCAACTCTGGTAAGGACATCTTCCTGGAAAAATATCCCACCGGATACTCTTTCCCATCTCCGTCCACTTTTATTAGGGCAGTCACTATGGCGAAGTTGGAGGCATCAGTAGCAACAATAAACTCCCTTTCAGGATCTACATGATAAAGGATGGATGTGGACAGCAGGGTGGTCTTTACAGCTTGGAAGACATCCCACAAAATGTGGGACCACTGGAGAACTTTAGCTTCACTCAGCTTATTCAGGAGCGCCACCACCCTAAAAAGATATGGCGTGAATTTTTTAAGGAACGTACACGTTCCCAAAAACTACTCAATTCCTTAACTAAAGTTTGGATTGGTCATTTGCGAATTGCCTTCTCCCTGTCTGGAGCTATCATGTGGCCTTGATCAAACATGACGTTGCCCAGGAAAATGATCTGGGACTCAAAGAAGTCACACTTACAAATTTTCATGTAATATCGACTGCCCTTAAACTCTCCACCACTTGCTGCAGGTGTATAGAATGGGATTCATGATCAGGGGAAAACACCAGGATTTATCCAACTAATCTACCGCACACACACCCAGCAGGTCCCCCAGGGCCACATCTATATGTTGGTGAAAGATAGCTGGGGCGCATTTAATTCCAAAGGGCATAACTCAACTGAAAATTCCTTTTTGGGTATGGAACGTTGTTAGCAATTCCGGGCCCTTTTTCATCCATATCCAATTAAATGCATTTAAGCAATACAGTTTAGAGAAAACGTTCATCTTCTTCACATAGTGAGCAATCTGAGAATCCAAAAAGGCTGAGATGCAAGTCTGTAACTGTGACGTTTTTGAGATTCCCATAATCTATGAATGGGCTTAGAGTACCATCATATTTCTCTACAAAAATAAGTGGGGAGCATACTGGAGAGGTATGATGAAAGATCGCACCTTTGACTAACTGCTCCTTGACCCACACATCTTATGCTGCTTCCTACCATAAAGTCATGGGGTAATGGGAAGATATATATGCACCAGATCAACGGTGAGTTTGAACTTGCAATCAAACTTATAATGAAGTGGTAGTATATTGGCTGAAGCACGCCAAATAAGGATTCCAGTCCCTCCAGACAAGAGGGTAAGGGTCTCTCTAAAAAGTGCTTCAGCAACGGAGCAAGTCTGAGTGTGTGGACCTGGGCCAATGGAGCAACTCACCATGAGATCTAGCCTCAAACAAGAAGATAACTAATTGATGTCCATTCTTTAAAGTTAAGGACAAGGTGCCGTCTTTCTTGTTGGTTCTGACTTCAAACTTTCGCCACCTTTCTACGCCAAAAATAATGGGGTAAAAGAGGTTTTTGATTGCTTGGAAGTGGTCATCCAAATGATATTTGCCAACTTGATAAGCCACTAAACCTAAAACCTTCAGCGTGGCTATACTTGGGAAGCCCCTACCCAGACCATGCCACCTGGTAAATCATTTCAACTCAAGGTATTTGGCCAGGTCTTGGTCAATAAAAATCTCAGAGGCTCCTATATTTAATAAAATAGTTGTGCTGAATTTTTCTAAAGGGGATGAAAAGTAGCAGTCAACAAATATATCCAGAATGGCCTTTATTCATAGCAGATAATGCAAAATTTTACCTGAAATTTCTTCATCCAACTTAAGCATGCCTCCAGGGTACGTTATTGCAAAAAATTGAGAGGGATAGTCAGCCACTTTTACTACTGAGGTCAAATATCCCACCATATTTTTCAGCAGTTGCATAAACATTTTTATATTGTAAATGTAACACCTTCTCCACTGCCTGTGTTCTGCGAATTATGGTAGGGGTCAAGCGAGTACTCTGAGGTGATTTGGTATACTGAAATGGACTCCAAACAAGAGCCACAAGAGATGGTATTTAACTCGTTTTTATTTAAGGAATTAGCTTTATAAAATGCGTTTTGGCGTGAATGACCCCATACCCATTTTGGTGGCAGGTTGTGCATAGTTATCTAAGGCCATTATCACCAGGTCCTTTGGCAATTATCCCTCCTGCACAGTCCAAACGTGGTGCCAAGAAAATATCATTTTAATTAAATTGTTTTTGTTAAATTTAGGGGAAAGTCAGGGAATATGACACTTGGATTGCAAAGCATCTTAATCCACCAGGTACAAGCAAGAGGGGTGAGCGCTTCCAAGTTGGAGATAGCAAGGATAACGCCAAGACGCACCAACCATTTGACAAATGAGAAACGATGGTAAGACCCATAGCAGCCATGACAAATGGCTGGTGCACCCTATTCACACTTAGAAAAATCCCCACTTGGATAATTCTCATGCACGAAAAATAAAAATATTTTTTGAGATATGCAAAGAGAGTTTCTGTAACTCTCTCAATTCCACTGAGGTGATGTGGGGTGCACAGCCACACCAGTAAACTAGTTATTAGCAAGATGGTAAATAGAGCACCATGGAGGATGCCAGAGCAAAAGGTACCCAGGGCAAGGGTTTACAACGCGGTAGAAAGTATTATATAGCAAATTAAAAACAAAACTTGGTTGGACCCCAAAGGGGAGTCCATATCCAAGTGGAAATCTGTGCAGAAGTGCTTTGTGCTTTGATCTGGAGGCGATTAGGACCAGCGGTGCACCAGATATGGGAGATAATTTTGTTGAAACAGACTGACCAACGCTGTTAGAGACCTCCTCAAGGAGTTCCATGCACAGGTTCACTCAAGGAACCATGTTCAAAAAAACATAAACTAATGGGTAATTTATTATTAGGAAGTCAACCAATAAGGAAATGGTCTCATGGAAACATATTGCAACAATGGGGGACGAGTTGTTGAATGTTGGAAGTGGTGCTAATCCTAAGCAAACCAATAGGCGCATGCTACCATTGGCCAGGGTCCTGTAACTCAAAATTGACCAAACTTGAGTTATAGATTGTAGCTGGACTTGGCCTGATTTGGTAATTTTAAAAATGGAATGGGTTTTATAAACCCTTTTCCTCAAGCAACCTAACAAACTGTCAGGAAAAAGAACTTAAATAGTCTGTTTAATGCCCTGGCTGTAATGACAGATTAAGCATCATGCACACCCCCCAGGACCACCCTGGGCATATCTCGCCTGAACCTAGCGTTGGTACAGGGTATGTTTGAGGTCAGTGAGGCCTGCTAACTTAACCTTTTTGGCCTCCTGACGACCAGTTTTTCCTTACAGTTGGTTCCCTCAATCACCCATTAAGCCATGATATTTCTACTCGTTAAACAAGCGTTCAACAATTCAGCAATAATTACAATACTCAATCCCAGGCTATCAATCTTAAAACCATCTGTAGTTTTTACTTGTTTCTCTATATTAAATTTGTTATGCATCTCCATGATGATAGGCTTTGTCATTATGGTCTGAGTTATAATAGCCTTTTTGCACCAACCTTATTATCAAAATGTCATCTAAAACCATACAGTTTCCTGCAGGACTTTGTAATGTCATCTTTATAGCTCATCTTTGTCCTCCCCACTTTTAGGTTCATTAGTATTTGTGTAAACTCTCTTTTTGGCTAGTGTCTAAGTGAAAAGTAGGCAATCTTGGGTTGTCATCATCATTTTTATAGTGTCCTAGCACAGTATGCAAAGTAAGATAATACTTTTTAGCTTGAGAGTTAATTGTGCCAATCTTTTGGTAAAAACCATCTTATCTTGCAACCACTTTAAGATGCATAGCTGGTGACAATGGTAAAGATTGATCCAAAAAGATCATTGATAGCGCTTTACTGATAAAAACTATGACTAGACAATTTATTTTGGCAGTACCGTAATTCTAGATTAGCTTTGACATTGTCTTTCTATATCAAACTGGTATTATAAATGACTTTGTGTAAGTGTTCTAGGATTTCACCTACTTCTTAGTATATTTCATTTTTTGAGCTATGATAAATTTAAATAATCTGAGTGGCGTAAGCTAGTTTGTAAAAAAGAGCTTGAGATTTTTACCTGCAGCTTTTTTCTGCCCCATATAAAAGGTGGGTATTTACAGGGGATTACAGAAGGTTCACTGAATTAATAAATCTGACATAATTCTCAATATGACTATCATTGTGAGAATTTTTGTATACCATGACAAATCTTTATTACTAGTCTAGTAATGTATTTCGTTTATTGTTAAATGTTTAATGTCTTTATAGATTTTAATGTCCATGGAAGTCAAATCAATTTTGAAGAACATGAAATTTGAGCTTTCTAAGATTAATATTGCCCATGCATACCCTCTAAAGAATCGCTGAAAACGGCCTAGATGCTCACTGAAAAGTTATTTGAACACTGTAATGATTTAAATTAATAGTCACGCACCTCATCTCGGGACTTTTCAGAACTGATATAACAATTTTCTGGTACAAAGCTGGCGTATTAAGCATATTTTACAAACCTTTTGTGGTATAAAAAGTCCTTTAGTGCAAATAGGGGAGCATTTCTCCTGATATTGTACATACATGTCCATTTAATAGTAACAATGGCTAGTTGCATCGCTGAAAAGTAAGTTAAACTAAAAATGAGATAAAGAGTTATCAATGTGTGAAATTAGTACTGTCCTTTTTTACAACTTTTATCAAGCTACCAATAGTCAGTAAAATTTGGTGTCCAATTTTTTAATTAATAAAAAGTAAAGAAGTTGACCAAGAACTCTAGAAGAAAACAGTTATTCGCCTTCTAAAGACTCCATAAGTTTTGTCTATATCAGTTGTTCATTATCTTAGATTTTTATAAACTTCAACATAATAAGGTTAGCACCTTCACATGAATGAGTAACTTGAGCCCCTTACGTGTTCTTATCATTATCAGAATAGTATACTTTAATAAAGATATTAGAGAAATAATGTACCTTAAAAGCCCCTCTAAATGAGGTACTTTATATTTGGATTGATAAAGAGTTTATACTACATAATTTACAAGTAATACTACTATGATTTCAGTTCCAAAATAACTGACTTCAAGTTTTCTCAAATACTACCAGTCGACCCTTGCTATTCTATGTAAATTAAAAAAAGTACTTTCTTGATTTTTATTTTAAAGAAAAAGTTATTAGGTAACTGGTAACCAGGATTTAATATTCTGGGAATTGCTTGTACTTTTTAAGCACAGCTTTTGGTTAATATGATGTACAATGAGCAGTTGCAGGAATTAGATGGTTGTTTGTTATCTATTAAGCGTTGTTCATCAGTTTAGTTATAATTTTTCAACATAGAATTATTTTATTATGGAGCATTAAGGTATTATGGATTCTTAATAGTTTTTTATAGAAAATTTATAGTATAAAGGTGAAGAGGAAGCATAATAGATGCCTAAACAAGCTTCTCTTTCACGTTGGACCTTAATTATTTAGTGCTATATGGTCTTCATCTATTATTTAAAAATTGCTACTCTCCTAAGCTGATACTCATATAAATTAAACAAATTTGGGTGACTGTGAGCATGTAAAATGGTTGTGGCCCAGTGCAATTGTGTGAATTGAATAAAGATTGGTTTACTAAAACTTATGAGAAAAGATAAATATAAACATATTTCTCTAAGTTGTTTGGCCTATTGGTGACATAAATTTGACTCTACCTAAGGTAAGGTGCTAAATTAATATTCTATACAAACCAATAAGTATTTTGTTGATAATAATTTATTATTATGTATAACCCTAGTTCATACTTTCTATATATTACTTTTATGTTAGGATGGGAACGTGCCAATATAAATTGGCCTTAAATGTGGTTGCTTCAGCATCCACAACAGTAGGTAGAGAATGCTCAGCTGCGACTCATCAAAATTAAATGGGTGAGATTAAAGCAAGTGTTTGTCATTCTAGGGTTGTTTTCTCTTATAGATGAGGTTGAATTATCCTCTAAGAGTTTCTCTATCATTGAAATGATTAAACATGACTTTAAGGTGATTTTACTTTTGGGGAGAGCAGTAATTGCAGATTATAAATATAATTTTTTATTAGAAAAAGAAAATATAAGAACTTTGTAAGGAGAAAGTTTAAATTATAAAATAAAGTAAAACATTAACCCCACCATACCATAGGTAGGATGGTTGGTTTCTTCTATGCTGGAGGATGGTGGTTACTAAGCTGAACTATGATAGTAGGAAATGATTGCCAACTTTAAATCTGTTAGTTAAAGTTTAAACCCTTATTTTCCTTTGATAATATTGTTTAACATTCCCAAGCTATTCTCAAATCATTTTTCCCAAATTACAAATTTCTGAATTCACTTTTTTAGTTTTGGAATGGAGTTTCAGGTTTTATCCCTATTATGGCCCTTTCTTTTTAAACTTCCTTCTTGCATTTCACTTAGTAGATGTATTTCCACTTTCATATTAACTCTATCCTGCCACTTTCTGGGGGAGATCCATGGGCTCTGGTTATAGGGGGTTTGCAATTTCTCAGATATACACAGAGCTGTTTGTTTTTCTAAATAAAAGAATCTGCTGATTCTGAAATTAGGCTAGGTTTGGGCTTGGAAGTGTGTTAGGGGAAGACACTTGGCAAATAAAGAGGGATAGCAGTTACCCAGCTTTTATCCATAGTATACCCTAGTCCAGAGATATGGGTAAGGGAAGGGCCTTGGGTTTTCACTTCTTGGTTAAATGAGTGCATAACCTTTTCCAGCTTTTTTTCTGGATCTAAGGGCCTTCAATTTTTAGCACTAGTGGTGATATACCCAAAAGGGAGAGCCGTCATTCATCTTTGTTTGTGAATGAGCCAAACAAAGGGATTATTAGAACTTTTTTTCCAATATGGTAATTCAGCTGAAAGCCTAAGAAGCCATATCAGAAGATGAGGAAGTTTTGGGGAAACTTTTGTTCAGCACCCACTTTAGCTGGCAGACCATGGCGGACAGCATCAGGTGGGAGCATCAGTGACATGGGGCATAAGGAGGCATAGTTGTGGGTTTACTTCATTCATGAGGCCAGCGGTATCCATCACCTTATTGTATTAAGAAAAATGATGCTCAGCAAAAGTGATGAGAGTTGACACACAAGTGAACGACTTGATGCATTGGCAGGTTTTGAGATAGCTGGGGTCAAAAAAGAAGTTTTTGCTGCATCAATGCAAGCATGACATACACCAAAAGCAAGCTCCTCAATTTCATACTTTGCATTTTCTTCAAAATCATGAGGAAAATTAGGGATAGGACTACCCTTGACAAGGGGCTCCATTGCCCCATGGAGTTGCTGGTGGATGAGGGTGTTGGCCGGGGCAGCTTCAACCTCAACTTCCATTTTATTGATATTTTTATAAATTGGAAAACCGTTTTTTGGGAGAAAACAGTGGGCCAAAAAATTGGGAGGATCAACGAAAAATTCCTCCAAAGCAAAAATTTGCTTGACGTGGTACAGCCGTTCATCCTCATCATTACATTTGAGAGCCTTGAATGGATTAAATTTGGCCAGCAGTGGGCCAGCCATTGGAATTGGGGCAGTGGTAGGAGCAGATTGGCCATGTGCTGTTGACCACGGCAGCTCAGCGTAAACTGATTCAGACATCAACTCAGGATTCCATAATCCAGTTGAATTTTTAGTAGATTCTTTAAAAGTTAAATTTTGATTGGCTGCCCACTTTGAAGCAGCGCCAAATTGCCCTGATGTTGGAGTCTGAAGGATCGAGCCCCATTCAAAAAATGGGGTGAAACAGCTGTGGGCCCAACTCCAGAGGGATGAGCTTCAGAAGCAGAAATTGAAAGATACTTGCGCTTTGAGTGGTCAAGCTTGAAGCACAAGAGGCAAAAGGCGCAGCCGTTTTTGATGCATGCCCAGAACAGGTGATCAGGGGCGGATCTGATCACAATGCAGTGGGGAATCATGTGATTGTTATTGCAATGAAATGGGTGGATTGTGACAAAGGCGCAAGGCCCTGCAAGACGATCCACCACATTTGGAACCATGAACTGAAAAATGGGGTCTGTGCCATAAATGGATAAACCCTCCGTGAGCTCGTGGCAGAGGCGTTCAGGGGAGAGATGGGAGGGCAACCCAGAGAACTGGACCACCAAATTGGCCTCATCCAGGAGCCAGGTTCAAGCTTAGGAATGGGAATTTTTTTAAAAATTAATTTTTAGCTTGGCTGCTGCCACTGCATTGGCTTCTGAACGGATGCTTAGATCACAGTACCCCTTAAAGGGGTGGAAGTCAATTAAGTCAGCTGTTTTATAAGCTGCCATGGCCATCTCAATGATGGTCATGCTCACATATAGGAATAGGCTCCCATTTTTGATTCTAAGGTCAAAAAAACAAATTGCTTCACGAGAGCACTAAAGGACTTCAGAGCACCGTCTGGGAGCTTGTGAGGTGGTGGGCCAAGTTGTGAGAGAGGGACAAAATGCCTTGTAGAATTGGGATGGCTAGCAGTGCCAGCCTGGGTGCGCTTTGGTGGTGACCAAAAGATACCAGATGGTGGCGCACCACCACCCCAATCTGGGGCAGCAGATGTCATTTGCATCACCATTGGTAAGTTTTGGCTCAACTAAGTGGTCATTTTTTGTTTTTTTTAATCTGAATTTGGCTTTTATTTGGTTATTAAAGAAAAAAAGATTATCCCAAGGGCCTTACATTCAACCTTGGTAATTGTTACTCTATAGATTAAAGGTAAAGTAAGGATAATCATTTAGCAGATATTCTTTTATTAGTTTTGCACAGGTTTAGTTATTAATTAATTCACTAATATATACACATGCTAAACAGGGTGGATTAATAAGACAAGGAACTAATCATCGCTATTGGTGTCAACAATCATGAGAATTCTTAAAACATAGCTGAGGTAAGTACTTACAGGAATTGTGCTTTGTTAACATTTTTAGCATTGAGATAATCAGGAGCTTACACAACGGAATTGGCAGCTAGAATTTATAGACCCATATCTTATTGACCCAATTTAATTTTCATCACTGGTAGGAAAATATATTATATGTGAGATAGAAATTTGCACAGTGCCAATATCAGGCAAGGAGGGATCATATGCAGTAGAAGTACCCGTTCAAATGCTGATGCCCTTTACCATGGTCATCAGAGTATCGTTCTCCACCTTTCCTTGTGACAAGTCTTTTGTTAGTTCTTCTATTACTGTGTATGTTTGGTTTAGTACTATATTGTTGATGCAGATATGGATTGGTTATCTGGTATTTCCTTGACCTCAATATAGTATTGAGGAAGTGTCAGTCTAATAAAAAATTGTGAGGGCTAATAAAATCTCATCTAATACAAGAAGCTGGCTCTTCTATCTGATCTTTGTATGTTTCTACTTCGCTTATTGTATAAAGAAAATTAAGCTCACCATAGGGTACACAATAGCTTGACTTTAATGTCTTTAATTATTTCTATAATACCCTGTCTCTATGGTACTATAGCAACTGCTTTATGATTCTTCTGATAAAAGTATCAACTTATACCACAATACTTAAGATTAAAATCTGATAACTTAGGTGCTATAATAGAAGTAAACATGAATTTTCTCAAACTCATTTGACCTGCATAAATCTGCCAAATTCAATGATAACTTATAAGGTTACTTCTGATGCCATTTTTACATCTTTACTCATCTTTACCCATCCTTGTGATCCCACCTACCAAAGCTCTTGGGCAGGACTTAATGCGTATACTGTAAGTCCAGGGGAACGCCCCCTGTGTGTTGCTTGGGCCCTCTTCCCGTTTCTGAGTAAAAAGGCTATGAAGAGGGTGGCTGTGCCCCTCGTCACCCATGGTGACCACTCCCATGTGGTAGACAAGCGCTGGGTAACAGCCCTCCCTCTTCAGATCCCTCCCCCAGTGCCCACATTCACCTAACCTGAACTTGTACACCTGATCAGGTAAATTTGCAACAAAATCACCAAAATGAAGTTGATCAGTCCAAAAACAAGTAGAAATAAGACCAATGATTGGAATCCACATAGTCAAAAAGGAATGAAGAGTGATTCATTGGCTGGAATCGCTGATAGTTTTGATTTGGCCAAAACTGCAATTGTCAAAATTAACCCCTCTCAAAATTGTTAGGGATGAATCCCAACATGCAGGTAGCAGCATCAGACACCATCGACTTAATTTGAAGCTCCCTTCCAGCAAATTAAGCGTTGCAGCTGATGCAACGCTTTTGACTGAATGAATGGCCCAGCGACTGGGCATGGGCGGTTGGGCATCCCGAACCCATTCCCAATCAATTTGGACCGCTCCTACATTGGGTGGCCTTGGGGGATTCCCATTGTTTGTTGGGACAGATGTCATCGTGCCAACTGACAGAAATACAGTCAAATCTCAGTTTGGGCGTTTGAGGTCAAACCAACAGTGACTCAGCCTGCTGCAGATTCCTTCAATGTTAGTTCCCTTTGAGCTTAGCTGCCCCATTCCTGAATAATTCTCTGGTTAGGTTAAATTTGAGGGACCAAATCTTGGATTTTTTCTCATCAATTGACCACTATTTAATCAGTCGCATTGCACTGAGAAAATGTTGTTCAGCTTTTCTTCCTTTATTTTCCATTAAAAACCTTTCCCAAAATCTTGCTTTTTATGTTTAAAAATAAACCGCCTTTTCCGCTGACACTCACACACCCCTTGGGGTTAATGGCCATATTTGTCTGGTATGTTATAATGTGTCTGTACAAGATTCTGGCTCACCGGCAGTTATTGGCAAAACTCCTTTATAGTTTCATATCCGTCATACCAGCAGCAGTGCCCTTGACATTCTAGTTTGCTGTTTGGGTGCTCTGGCACCTAGGCTGGCAGGCCATTCTAATTCTAACTTGCTGTTAGCCTGACATAATTGATTAACCATTATTCTTAACCATTTCCACCTTTTTCGTTGATATTGGCGTAGCAATGGCACCTTCTTTGCAGCTGAACCAGGTTGTGAAGAAAATTTTCCCTGTCCATAATAGCCTAGTTCCACTCAAAATGTCAAATACAACCCCATAGTTGCCGCAGCTATTGTGCCCATGTAAGTAGTATCTGACATTCTGACTTGCAACGAGCATACTCCCCTATGAACCTAGCGGTTTCCCCTGAATCTATTATTATCTCTTTGGTATCACTAGATTAATCCACAACTACCAATAAAGAGAACTTCGCTTACTTTTTATTACCCATAAAGATTAGTGTTGGGTCCCATCATGTCTCCTTTGAGGCCTTGGTGGATACCGGAGCTGCAGGTAATTTTATGAGTGTTGAACTAGCTCAACAATTGAAACTTGACCTGGATGCAGGCCCTTCAGTAATGGTTGTGCATCAGCCTCCCAAAACTCATACCTAGTTCGCTGACCAGTTACATTCTCAACAAACCAGTTCAGCTTCTGCAATCAATTCTCAGAAATAAAAACTTGGTGTTCCCAGTTATCTTAGGAGTTGGATGGTGGTGTTGGCAACATGTTATGATTCATCTATAGTCAAATATGTTGTATTTTGCCAATGATCAAACTGAGGGAGAATTTCCTTTAGTTAATAATCTCAATAAAAGTTTAAGGTCGTAACACCATAACTTCTCTCGTTTCCCCTTTGGGCCTCCCGTCCAATTTTCCCAAATAATTGATGTGCTACCAGAGTATTTTTAATTCCGAGAAGGCAGACCATCTTCCCCCTCACACCAAATTTGGCTGTGGATTCCGTACAATGGTACAGTTGGTGAATATCAACTGCCCGTTGTATCCCCACACAGCAGAGAAGGAGGTTGCGCTCAACGCTTGGTTGGACAATATGCTGAAAAAAGGGTGGTAGTCAAGGAGACATCGCCACTCACATCTCCCATCATCTTCGCTAAAAAAGCTGATGGTTTCCTCCATCCCTGCATGGATTATGGACATTTAAACAAAGTTACAGTTCACGACCCCTACCCCCTGCCTTTAGACCAGACAACAAGCCAAGCAATTGCTAAATCTCGGGTGTTCTCTAAGCTGGATCTCGTCAACGCCTTTAACCAGATTTGGTAATGGAAGGGTAAGAATGGTTAACAGCGATCTAGATTAAGCGAGGCATTTTCCAATTATGCATAATGCCCTTTGGGATGAAGAATGCCCCCACTATGTTCCAACGTATGATTGACAGTGTAATGGGTGACCTCCAGTTTACTTGCATGGTCACTTATATTAACGGCATTCTGGTTCACTCCCCAATTCCTGAACAACACACTAAAGACTCAGAAGCAGTCATGGCTTATTTGAATAAAGCAGGCTTGTCCGATAAGCCTTCCAAATGCAAGTTCTATAAGGAGGAAGTTACCTTATTCAGAACCTCATTCTTAAGGATAGCTACACAATTCCCCCTAATAAGTTGGATGCTATCCAGGAATGGCCCTACCCAAACAACCCAGAAACAATTACAGAGTTTCTTGGGAACCATTATTTTCCTAAAAATTTTTCACTGGCTCTTTCCCAGTTGGCAGCCCCGCTCCACCCCTCACTGGCAAGAACATACCATTTCATTGGACGCTCAAATGTCACAAGGTGTTCAAGTTGATCAAGGAAGGGTTTTTATCCCCACCCATTCTGAAACACATGGATCCTGCTAAGCCATATATCATCACATGCGATGCCTCCTCAGTGGCAGTGGGGGCAGTGCTGCTTCAAGAGCATGAGGGCTTGGAACATCTGGTCGCCTATTTTTCCCAAAAACTTACATCTACGGAGCAATCCTAGTCCATCTATGATAAAGAGTTGGCAGCCGTAGCATGGGCATTAACTCATTGGTGCTACCTGTTACAGGGTGCTCAGCGCAAGTTATTTGTTAGCACAGATCGCCAAGCTCTCTTGTATTTCTGTAAACCTCAAAAATTGGTGCATCAAACAATCCCAAACATATAAGGGCTTGTGCAGTTTTAATTCCAAGTATGAAATCATAAAAGGTTCACTTAATGTACTTCCCAATTTTCTCAGCTGAAACCCCACCCACTATCCCGCGGATTTAGAAGAAGCAGACCTCATTACCAAATTCCTGCTGCTCAAATTTTGTCAACTGTTCCCCCCATCATCTCTTCCACTGCCCTTGCTTCTGACGCCCCGCTTGTTGCTCAGGTCTTAGCCAGCCAAATGACCTGTCCTGAAGGGGTAGAGTTATTTGAGCAATTGGCTTTTCAAAATCATAAACACTCTCTTTACTCCTTGGTGGAGTGACTTAACTATTTTAGGTCGCAAATTTGGGTTCCCCCTCTTTTCTGAGCTGAGTTATTTTGTGTACATCATGACCCTCCCACGATCGGCAATCTGGGCAACAAAAAGATGCATCAAATATTTTAAAGCAAACCTATAACTGGGTGGGCTTAACTAAGGAAGTTCTGGTTTGGATTGCCGATTGCATTACCTGTGCTCAGGCAAAGTCAGACCGCTCAGGAAGGAAGGGTCTCCTGCACCCATTACAACAGGTGGAGGGTCCATGGACCTTATGTCTATGGATTTTATTGTTGAACTCCCTATTCTAATGGGTTTATGGCAGTGATGGGGGTGGTTGATCACTTCACCAAATTCTCCCTTTTTATTCCCTATGCTTTTGCAATCACATCAGAAGAAATGCTCGTCTCTTTGTATGTCATGTGTTCTCTATGTTTGGTCTCCCACAGTAGATCATTAGTGACTGTGGACACCAATTTACAGTGTGATTTTGGGATGAGCTTTTATCAATCCTAAAAGTTACCCCCTGCCATTCCACCACTTACCACCCCCTGTCCATTGGATAAATCGAGCGGGTTAACCAAATTTTGGAACAGTAATTGCGCTGTTACACTTCAACTGCTCAGGATACTTGGGCCGACGACCTCCCTCTTGCCCAATTCACCTATAACAATGGTACTCACGCCTCTACGTGGTTTTCTCCCTATGAAGCAACGTTAGGTTATAATCTCTCTTTTTTGATCAGTCCTTGTATTTGCCCAGAGGTTCCTGCCACCACAGATCATGTTGAGCATATCCGGTCTACCCAGTCCTTAGTATGGGAGTACCTCACAAAGGCTATCAATGATTATAAATGGTTTGCGGATTACAAATGGCTTCCTGGTCTTGATATCATGGTGGGCTCTCACGTTATGTTGTACACTCGCCATCTGCATATGCTGGCGGTTTCCCGGATGTTTGCAAGCAAACATTATATTCCCACCTGGTGGAGGAAGACTTGTATAATGGTGCTTTTTTGTTGAAACTGCCATCTTATTAAAAACAGCATCACGTCTTCAACGTGTCTCTGTTGTCCCCGTTCAAAGGGATCATCCCGCTGAACCCAAACCAATTGTGATAGAGGATGCAGAAGAATCCGATGTTAAAACATCTTCGCATCCCACAAATACTGGTAGTCAGTTCAGTATCTCATGTCCTGGAAAGGGTATCCAGTTTATGGTAACAGTTGGGTTAAGGCTCACAATTATGCTAACTGCATGGAACTGGTTGATGCGTTTCATGAATCTCACCCCAACACCCCCTGTCCCCCAAAAAGGTCACAATGGTAATGGCGATCAAACTACCCAAGGCGCACAAAAATGTGGCCCTCATGCAGTTCCTAGGCAGTGGAGCCCTTCCTTTGGAAAAATGAAATGGTAATATAGGTTCAGGGGAACGTCCCCTGTGTGTTGATCAGGCCCTATTCCCAATTCCAAGTAAAAAGGCTCCAAAGAGGGTGGCTGTACCCCTCGTCACCCAGGGCAACCTCGCCCATGTGGTAGACAAGCGTTGGCAACAGCCCTCCCCCTTCAGATCCCTCCCCCAGTGCCCACATTCACCTAACCTGAACTTGTACACCTGATCAGGTAAATTTGCAACAAAATCGCCAAAATGAAGTTGATCAGTCCAATAACAAGTAGAAATAAGACCAATGATTGGAATCCACATAGTCAAAAAGGAATGAAGAGTGATTCATTGGCTGGAATCGCTGATAGTTTTGATTTGGCCAAAACTGCAATTGTCAAAATTAACCCCCTCCCAAAATTGTTAGGGATGAATCCCAACATGCAGGTAGCAGCATCAGACACCATCGACTTAAATTGAAGCTCCCTTCCAGCAAATTAAGCGTTGCAGCTGATGCAACGCTTTTGACTGAAAAGATGGTCCAGTGACCAGGCACGGGTGGGTTAAGCATCCCAA
The DNA here is from genome assembly GCA_022478985.1 of Massospora cicadina. Taxonomy (NCBI): domain Eukaryota; kingdom Fungi; phylum Entomophthoromycota; class Entomophthoromycetes; order Entomophthorales; family Entomophthoraceae; genus Massospora; species Massospora cicadina. Next base: position 25,539 of record JAKSZP010011909.1, read on the forward strand.
ATTCAATCCCAACCAATTGGGACCACCCCTACGTGGGGTGGCCTTGAGGGATTCCCATTGTTTGTTGGGCCAAATGTCATCATGCCAACCCCCAGAAATGCAGTCAAGTCTCAATTTGGGCATTTGAGGTCAAACTGACAGCGCCTTGGCCTGCCGCTGATTCCTTCAATGTCAGTTCCCAGTGAGTTTATCTGCCCCCATTCCCAAATAATTCGCTGGTTAGGTCAAACTTGAGGGACCTGATCCTGGATTGTTTCCTCATCAATCGACCAAATTTTAATCAGTTGCATTACACTGAGAAAATTGTTGGTCAATTTTTCTTCTTTTATTTTATTAAATTCTTTCCCAACTTTAGTTTTTTATATTAAAAATAAACCGCCTTTTCCGCTGACACTCACACACCCCTCAGGTTTAATGGCTGTATTCGTCTGGTATTTTATTATGTGCCTGTTGAGATTCTGGCTCACTGGTAGTTATTGGCGAAATTCCTTTCTAGTTTCATATCCGTTGTACCAGCAGCAGTGTCCTTGGCATTCTGGTTTGCCATTTGGGTGCTCCAGCACCTAAGCTGGAAGGCCAGTCTAATTCTAACTTGCTGTTTTCCTGACATATACTCTCTATACATAAGGAATATTGCTTCAACTCAGCTCTGTCACTCCTTATTTGTGCTTAATTTTCTTCTAGAATAGTCAGAAATAAAGTCAACTTAAAATGATAAACACTAATTTTAGGTGCAATATTGATTAAATGATCACGGCAATTAGACCATAATACACAGGAGCTCTGGTGTTGTACTTTTAGATCAATAAATAGATATTAGTATAGATTTTGATTAATACTTAAAATTGAACTAATATCTAATTACAATTCCACCCCGTTATGAGGCCCTTGGGACTGGGTCATTAAATTGAGGCAATATGGAAAATCAGTAGTGCAATGCCTTTGATTTTATAAACCTCTATATGAAATTATAGATTCATTATGCTGCACTTCATCAGCTTTTGCGTTTTTAAATAAAAAATTTATGATGCTACACCACCTTAGCTTTTTTTATCATATATATAATAAATATAGATTTAATATGATTCGTTGCCTCCTTTTTGCATCATAACTAGTCAAAGTACTTTTACAGCATTACAGAGCTGAAATTTTTAAGTAAGTAGTATAGACTATTAGCTTTTTCTTTCCACTAAGCATATTTTTTAAGCAAAATCAAAGCTATTAAAGTAAACTAAACTTCTAATTTGCACCGCTAAATCATGTTCCTTGAAGCCCTTGGATTCTCTACTTGCTGCTCCACGATGATACTGCGGAAAAACACCCCTAGAATCTTCTGTCTTCTGGGAAAACGCGCTTGGACAGGGTCACATAATCCTAACTTACCCATGAAAACTTCGTACCTCCCAAGGATCTCAATGTCCACCTTACCATACTCAGGTGGCGCCACATAGCCCACTGGTGCTCTCTCCAAAGCAGCATGTGTTTGGCCTTAGGGTCAAAAATGGGAAATTATTCTCATACAATGACAAAGAGATCATTGAACTAGCACAGGTGGTGATAGAACTTGCTGGATTTATTAAATTACACCCCTTCAAGTGGTACTTTGACTTTGGCTTCAATTGTGAAGCCAACACCACCACAGCGGCGACTGTGTCCCTTGTATTCCATTACACTCCCCTCCCCTTCCATCCCCACTACTAACACCCAGCTTCCCACAGAATCCACTATTGTGGTCCAGTTTGTGGGTGTGCCCTCACACCTTCCCCATGGTGCTCAACGGGGAGGTGATGGTTGGTTTAGCTGCATATGGCTCTGACCTCATCCTTCAGTTTGTAATCCAAATGGTGCCACTCATCTCATAGGACTTCGGGCGTTTGCCTCAATACACCACAATAGAATAAGTGTTCACAGTTAATTACCCATTCTGTTGAACTTCTGCCCTTAGCCATCCATTCTGGGCCTGTGTGAAGGGTGTCTGGAAGGTCTGTCTAGCCTGTTTTGAGTTAAATCACTCAAAATATAAATGCTCATTCTTTGCTTCTTTCTCTACCTCTTAATCTTACTCTGCTATCACCCAAATCACTGCCATTTCTGTGGAATTTTAGATCTATGGGATAATCTTGCCTCCCCTTAAATCAAAATGAATCCACAGTTCCTGCACTGGCCAATAAAGAAAATCCTCAACATATACTCACACCCTTCCCATCCAATAAGAAAATAGAGTGGACCATAATTTAAACAAAGGTTTCTCTCATTTGTCAGTCAAAATCAAAACATATATGCAGACGTCACAATACAGTACAATCAGAATCTCATGTCCTTATTGGCTAAAGTTTCTGAATGGGCGATATGATTTTAACATCCACTATTACCCTGGAATGTTTTTACAAACTGAGTATAACAACCAATTCTTGATTAGTTTTACATCCTAAATAATAATTCTACATTGTTAACTTTCATCATCTGATTGCTGGCAAAGTGGTTGAATCAACTGACTTCCATCCTCCACACAAAGCTGTCACTAAGTTGGTGGTGATGATGGTGACTGCAGTGTTCCTCCACCGCTGTCTTAGTTCATTTTTCCACGGCAGGTAAACAGGACCTCCTCAACTTCCATAAGAGTGCTCATAACTCAATCTTGAATGTTGTGATGGTGGAGAATAACTCAAAGCCAAAAACACCTACACCAATATTGCAACCATCATTAGGCCCTCTGAAGCATATCCCAGGTGGAGCATGATTTTACAATTTATATTGGCGCCCATCTTGGGGCGCACAGTCCCTACCTGGCCCCTTTATGGATATTGAACCCCATATGGCAGATGCCCCACCCCATTGCTTTCCACCTGGGCCCTATCTTTCTTTTTTTTTAGTACTAGATGGTCCCAACCCGAGGGGGATTCATCAATGTTTATTAAATTATGCCTGGGCTCCTAAGAGCCTGAGGCGAGGGAAGGGGAGGTAAGAGGCATCGAGAAAGGGAGGGGGTATGCGCGCCAGAGCCGTGCTGCAGTGACAACTGAGCGGGGGAGGGTTAGCGACATAGTGTAGACCTTCAGGGCCATCTCAAAGTGTACCTGAAAGAGGGTGATCATGTGTGGAAGGGTCCACACCTGCTGGTCAAAGGCAGCACGAAGGAAGGAGTTATGGATGGTCCAGATGGCTGTGGCATAGGCGAGGACACGGAGGGGTCGGTGGCAACCAGGCAATGTCTGCTCAAACATGAGGTCTTGCACAGGGTGTCCAGACCAGGGCTGAGCATGGAGGAGCGCGCGGGCCTTTGGCCAAAATGCGGCGACACCTGGACAGGTGAAAAAACGATGGAGGTGGGAGTCAATAGGCTCCACACAGCGTGGGCAGCTTCGGTGCTGGAAGGTAAGGCCAGTCCGGTCCCCTGTCCTGTATGAACAGTGGAGCACCATCCATAAGGTGTTGGACACCTTTGCTGACAGGATGGGGTGATAGACGTCCTTCCACAATTCCTTAAGGTCAAATCTAACGGAGGGAGGGAGGAGCTAAAGGAGTCTTGGGCGGATGGGAGGACGATCTTGGGGGTTGAGGCGAGTTGTGACAACTTGTCCATTGTGCACAATTGCATGGCGATGGGGGCTGAGGCCAGGGCCTTCCCTTATGTATGGGAAGGCATGGTGGATCCGCGCGCCTACTCGTTTCAGGGAAAGGAGAGCCTGGTTCCAGTAGGGGGATGAGGATGGTTTTAGGCGATGGCCTGGGTGGTTTGTGAGCCACTCCCCTGATGAGGTCAGAGATGCTTTAGGAAGTCCCAGGGCTGCTGACACTGACTGGCGGAGGGCGGGCGCCCATTGGGCATGGGGGTCGCGTCCCTGCAGACAATCGGCCATAGGAACTTCAGGAAGATTGTGGTGGCATGGGATCGCGTGTCCAGAAGCCCTAGGCCCCCTTCATTGCAGGGTCAGGCAATGGTTGAGAGGGCCATTGGTGGATGGTTTGAGCCCCAGATCCAACAGCGGAGGAGTACATTGAGCCACGTATAAAAGGCATCTGTGAATGGGCAGACGTGCGCTAGGAACCAGACTTTGGAGAGGAGGAACACATTGGCCATCAGAGCTTGACCCTGGGGGGTGATGTGCCGCTGGTTCCATCTGGCAATCCTGGAGTTAACTGCTGCGAGGAGCAAGTCCTCATTGTCTTTTAGCGCAACTCCTTGTTGATTGGTGAGAACTCCCAGGTGACGGAAGGTACCGCGCTCAGGTTCAATACCAAATGGTGGGGGAAGGTGGGGGAGCCGACCTGTACAAAAGTTGTCTTGGAGGTGTTGACCATGGCGTTGGACGCCTTGGTGTACCTCTCAATGGTCACAGCAGAGAGGGCAACATCCCCAGGGCAGCCAAATGCAATGGCAGTGTCATCTGCAAATGCCATGGTGCGTGTGGGGGCTTTATCTGGGACCAGAATCCCTGTTAGCTTGTCCTGTAAGGAGGCCAAGAGGGGGTCAAGGGTGATGTTAAAAAGGATAGGGCTCAGGGGGTCCCCTTTCCAGAGACCTTGTCCAACTGGTACTGCCACTGTAAAACCCATTGGCGCCAGGACTCTGGTGTGGAGCTGGTCATAGAGCGCTGATATCCAGCGCCTAGCTGCGGGCGGGAGATGGAAGCGGGCCAGGGAAGCATAAATATACTTCCAGGCTACCCAATCATATGCTTTCTCCATATCCAGGAGAGCCACAAAGCCATTCACCTTACAAGAGTTAGCAGTCAAAGTCAAGTGAAGGTCATTTTAGTTGTCCCATAATGACCTCCCCGGAATAAAACCGTGCTGGGATGGGGAGAGGCGAGGTGACACCCATTTGGTGATGTGGTTGGCCAGAAGCTTCGTGAAGAGCTTGTGGTCTGTGTTGATCAACGCTATGGGGCGCCAGTTCACCAGGTTCTCACGGTCTGACTTCTTGTGAATGAGGGTCGTGATTGAGCCTCTGGAGTCGTGGAGGACCTCGCCATTCACCAAGAGTGCAGCGAAGAGGTCGCGGAGGGTTCTGGCTATCACTGCAGGTTCCAGAAGGTACACCTCGAAGGGTATTCCATATGGGCCTGGGGCTTTAAGCCGTGGGGATTTCAGAAGGGTTTCCATCACCTCCTGGATGGAAATAGGCGCCAGTAGAGCCTCATCAGCCCGTGGGTCAATGGGCGGCTCTGGAGCCCGCCACAGGAAGTCTTGGATGTCCGATGGGTCCACCTGGGTGGCATGGAAGAGGCTGGAGTAGAAGCGGTGTAGTTCCTGCGTGATTTCCTCCTTATCTGAAGTGGTTGTAGTGCCAATCTTCAGTGCAGTAATATCCTGCGCTGTTGACCGGGCTTTCTGTTTCTGAAAGAAGAAGCGGGTGGGGCGTTCCCATTGAGCATAGTAACGAGATGTTGTAAAGTTTGCTGCCCGTTCTTCCTGCAGTGTGAGCTCCAAGTTGAGTGATTCCTGCGCCTCTTCCCAGTCTTCCAACCATCAGGGAGAGGGCGAAGGCTGGAAGTTTCTCTCCAGATGTCTGATTCTGGCTTCCGCCCTTTTGACTCTGGCGCGAGCTGCAGTCATCTGGGCTTTGGCACAGTTGTAAGCAACGCGGGTGATGCCCTCCTTGGTCACCGCCCATCTAGCCTTGTGGTCAAGAAGGTGGGGTGGGGGAGGTGAGAGTCTCCCAGATGGTCATAGACAGCTTCTCCTTAGTGAAGGGGTTGTTGAGAAGAGCTGGGGCAACCCTAGGCCAGAACCTACGCGACGGTCTAAGTGTGGTGGTGAGGACAACGGTGAGTGACCTGTGATCACTCAGATGGTTGTCACGAGAGATGGGAGAGGGGACGCGGCCAATTAGCAGGGGGCCAATCAGTGCCATATCTATGCGTGACACTGACTGGAAAGCTTCTCCATCATACTGGATTCTAGTCATGCAACCTAGGCCAGACGCGGAGGGTGGAAGCGCATCTATAAAGCCACTCAGGCGAAGGAAATCCTGGAGGCGACCTGATCCAGGGCGTTCCTTTGCTGCAGGGGGGTAAGAGTCACGGACGCAACTTATGGTTGTGTTGAAATCTCCTAAGAGGACTGTATTCCGTGGGAGATTGAGTTGGACGAGCTCTTCCAAGAGCCGATTTTTCTCCTGACCTGCATTAGGCAGGTAGATGCTTGCAGCGAAGAAGGAGAAGTCAGGAGTGGTGAGTTTGTCCAGTATGAGGCGGCCACCTAGATATTGTGAAAAAGAATGGGTTTTAACCTGGGGATTCAAAACAATAAGGGCGGCATGGTTTGTCCAGAAGTAATTGCCTCCAAACTGTTCATTCCATGCAGATTGTTCGTGGGGGAGGATATGGGGATCCTGGACAGCAGCGATGTCAATTTGTGCTGACCTGAAGTTTCGGAGGAGGCGGGCTCTCCACTTAAAGTCCCGCAACCCATTTGCGTTGATGGATTGCAGGGCCAGGGTGCTGCTATGGGGACTCATAGCTGTTCCCCTCCATGTCCTGGGGGGTTGCCAGCGCTTAAACCTGCTGCTGTGAGGCGGCTAGTTTTGAGTCCTTTAGCTTGACTATTAGCTGCAATCCGTGAGGAGCGTCGAGGGTTCTGAGGGGAAGGAGAGGGTGGGGGGCGGAGGACCCAGTAAGCCAGCCTAGGATGCTGCCCCGCTCCGTTGCAGGGGAAGGACCTGAGGGTGCTCAATGGTGAACTCCGCGGTGTCCCCATTTGATAAGTCTGAGTCCATATTCACTTCCTTCAACAATGCAAAGGATCCGCGCAAAATGGACTGTGGGGTTGGGGTAGGACTCTTTGAGGTGGCACTTCTACCGCAGGCCGCGGGTTGCCAGTCCATGCTGGTGGGCATAGCTCCATTGGGAGCTGAGGGTTGATGCGATAAATCACTGGTGGAGGTTGGTGGGGGTGCCGCGGAGCCCTGAGTGGGGGTGGCTGACGAGGGGCACCCTGTGGGAGATGCCTTGCGCTTGGTGAGAGAGGGAGTTGACTCTGGGAGATTGGAGGGGGTGCCCACTGGAAGGGGGGCATGAGCGCGAAGGTATCCCATACCAATAGTGGGGTTAGCTGTTTCAACTGCTAGGCGTAAGGCCTCAGGGGACAGGTCTTGAACGGGAACCCATTGTGTGGGTTGTGTAATTGCTGCTGCGACCACGTGGGATCGTTCTTGCCTGGTTTAGGCCCCTGGGTGGTGGCTAAGAGGGCTTGTTTTCGAGCTGTGCAGCCACTATACAAGTGTCCAAGGGCGTTACACCATGAACACCGGGGGCGCGCCTGATCAGGGTCGACAAAAAGATCTCAGGGCATGCCCCAACTACCGCCACACGAGGAATAACCTCAATGTTGCGGGATACAGTGGGGGAGGGGATGAACAACGCATTAGCAGTGTGAGCTCTTTGAGTGGGAGCATAGTAAGAGGGGACGCTAAAGTCCACTGAAAGAACAGACCCAAACTCCATTAAACCACGATGGAGCGCCAGTTTAAGAGACTCAGGATCAACAGTCGTTGAAGTTTGGAAAAAGTAACCCATGAAATTTTCTCCAGGTGAGAGCGTGTGCGGGAGATGTGAAGAGATCCACGTGGAATAATGACCTGGAGGGTGGCAGCATGGTCAGCAAGGGCAGCTTCAGTGAAGCCCACATCGATGTAGTGGCCCTCCACTGATTCATGGATGGTGGTGTTTATTTAGGAATGTCTCCGCAATCGCTGCAAAGTATGAGAAGTAATCCTCTGTATAGAATTCAACAGGGTTATGCCCATAATAAAGGCGAATTGCAAGGGAGAGAGTTGAGTGAGGTAGAGCTTTTTGCGCTCTAGTTTCGGCCCATTTCTTCTTAACATTAGCAATAAACGCCACTTCACGGAGATCAGCTTTGGGTATCGTTGGTGCCAGAGGTTTTTGCCACGCCCCAGTGGCTCCTTTGGTACGTTTGTGTTTGCTTTGGGCTGCAATCGCAGGTTGAGTGTGAGCTGGTGGTTTGAACAAATTTGTGGAGTTCCCTTGTTGCTGAAGTGTTACAGCAGTTGCTGGCGTCATATTTAATTGAGGGGCGGATTGTTGGGCCTCGTTAAATTGAGGAGCCCATCCATATTGGAATTAACTCCAGCCAATTGGGAGGAGGGCGATGTTTCATCACCATCCCAATCTGGTTGGGTAAATTCAGCCCGAGTATTTGCTGTGATTTTGTGGGCAAAACTCACTGGTTGATTGGTGAATTGGTCGTTTTCAGAATATGTAGATAAAGTGCCAACTTGAGAAGTGCCAATTTCGGGGTTTAAATGGGACGGGTGAGATTGGAACTGGTGTGAAGTTTCAAAATCTGAACCATTTAATCCTCATTGGGAAGAGTAGATTGTCCCAGTATGGTGCTTAGTGAACCAGAATGTGCAGCTAATCCAACCTTACATCTGAGGGTTTGGGGGCCAGGTAGCTGGGTATCGCCCCTCATGGAGGGAGCAAGAAACACGGCGTCAGCAATAATAGATGGGGCTGAATTAACTGACACAATGGGGGAGGTGAATGCCTGGATGGGCTGAGTTGCATTCAACTGAGCAGGCGCCATTAAAACAGTGTGGGTGATGGCCTCCTTGGTTGGAGGGGGCCCAGCGGGTTGGTGGGAGGCAGCGCACACAGAGCTGTTAGGCGTGCAGGTCGCAGAAGTGCGATCAGGTGAACTGGCGCTAGTTGAAGTAGCTCCAGGTTGGGGGTGGTGCTGGCTCGTTTGGCATAGCCTGCAGGTCCTTTTGCGGGGTTTCCCGCCATATTTGTTAATAGTTTTTGTAAATCTCTTTAGTGGAGTTAAATTTCAGGCTGAATTGATTTTCTAAAAGTGATGCTTAGCAGAAAGAGAGACGCTGGGCCCTATCTTTCTTCATGATGATATTGCTGAGGAAAATCTCACTGATCCCTACTCCCCCTCTGCCATGGTCAGTTAACTGCTTGCGTTGCGCACCTAGTTGGATTATTTTATTGTCATTTGTGTTGTTTTACTCCTTTGAGCATTTAAGCTTTTTATTTTATTTATCTTCCTTTTGGTTTGTTATTCCTCTGGTTGGTATACCTCAATGACTAATATGATTATTTTGACGGTTAATCACCACCACTTTTTGTAGTATTCATCATAAAATACCATTATAATTTTACAGTTAGATCTAGTAGTTGAACCTATAAACTTGGACTTGGAGTTAATTTGTATAGTTAAAGTAAATTATTAAACAAAAATTAATAGCATAATTTAGCTTAGTTAGTTATAAATGGCTCCTTTGAGTCTTTTTATGATAAAATTTTGTTGTCTGTCTCATACCACTTAAACTTAAATGCATCAAAATCTATTCTGGGTTTGAACAATTAATAAATGGTAAGGAGATATTGATTCCACTTTTTAATGAGGTAGCTACTGAACTATTTTATTCTTTACTGTTTTAAATACCATAGCAATCTAGATCATTGCTATCTGACTATAAATTAAACTTTAATATGAAGCAGTACAATAGTTAACATCCTTATTCTTTACTCAAGCTTTTCCGCCTCTTACAAACCTGTTAAAATGGAGCCTTTTAAAGGGCTTACAGCACTTCTATCTTTTTACTTTAGAGAACGACACCTTTTTAACCTACGCATGGAACCATTATCTTCCAAGTTCCTAGGCGCATACTGAGTCAGCGACCATAGAGTGATAAAGATTTTCACATTTAGAGCTTATATGGGAGAGAACATAATCTATAACCATATAAAACTTCCTTTAGAGTCATCCACTATAGAAGTTTATAAACTAAACATGAGATCTTTGGAAGAAGAAATTATGCAGCTTCAGATAGATTGTTTTATAAGGTGTTAATAAAATCTAATTGGAAATCTCATGGAACATCTCACAAAAGCGGATTTGATATTTTTCACATGTAGACATGGCCCTATATGATCATTGTTGTCTCAATGAGTGGACCTATCAGAGAAACTGAACCTCAAGGCTCACAACAGGTAAACCATCAGAGTGTGAGATCAATTTGGATAAGGTGACTAATATCAACACATGGAACCTCTGACGGTTTTTTATGCTCTTTTTATGTTATATATATAAATAAGCGGTATATAGCCTTAAGGTATGGGAAGCATTGACTAGGAATTTTAAACTTATATATATACTTTTATATTACCACTAAAATCATGGCAAGGTGCGGCCCCTGTGTAATTGGCAAAGATATCAATAAAAAAATTTGTGATAAGAGAATATCACAATAATAGAAAAGGGTTTTATTACAACAAACAATTATCTGGAAATTATATACAAAGCCTCAAATAGAATATATATTTTATGAAACTCAGACCCTTTTATTATCTAGTTAAATATACCTAGAAAGTTAGAGAAAACAAATTAATATTCAAAGATATTGATGTTCTGAGGTGGGTGTTGATCAGGGTTTTGAAATTGTATTTAAGCTACAAAAAATTATAAAAATGATTTTAAGTTCAGTTTGTTAGTTTTTCAATCTGAGATTTGCATATTTTATAATTTTGGCCTTATTGGGGTTTTAGGGATCTTTTCTCTAGTAACTTGCCTTCTAACTGATGACTCTTTACCCAAACCCTTTCCAGAGTGTGAAATACCAACCACTGCTTGTCTATAACCTTTGTACTTATCAACATCTTTATAGGGTTTTTTGGGATTTATCATGGCTTTTTTTCTTATCCCTTTTTAGTAATTAATCCCAGGTAGATGAAACTATCTGAAATTACCCTTCGCTTTTTGTTAGATTACAATCCGCTGCAAAGGGTTTAGCCATTCATAGCTCTTATAGGGATTAAAAAGTCTCATGGCAGCTAGAGCTGTAGGGAAAACAAAGTAAAACTGCTTTTAGGAACCTTCCATGATATTTCTGAAATAAGTCTGTACATAGAGGTAGTCTTAGGCTAGTACTCAACTGTTATCAATCTTGTCTTACCCTTTCCAAGAAATTAGGTACTGAAGGTGGTGGGAAAGGCGGAAGGCCATAATGGCATTCATTTTTTATTCTGGTTTTCTATCCACCATTGTTGGTTTGGGTGATTCTGAAGTAGTACTTAGTGATCCAACAAATATTAAAGTAGTGTACTGAAGACCTTGATGGATGGGGAAGGCCAATCCTGTAGTCAACAGTTCCCACCTTATATAACAATCTATTCCCCAATATCTTTTATACCTAACTTCACCATATTTGTTACAGATGGAGATTCTTGGCATTAAATCATCCTAAAGCTCATTGTTGGTGCTCTAGACTCTCTAATGTTTCTTGTCTATATATTCCTTATAGAATATTTCAATTTCCAAAAAATTCTCTTTCTGTGCCTTAATTTTTCTGAAATAATGGCCTTCTCACTCAATCTCAACATCTGAGTATCTGATTGGAGGGCTAGGTTAAAGCTTTGATTAGATACTCATAGTTTGCAAAGAAATGCGAAATATATGAGGAGTGATTAAAGTAGTTATAGGTAAACTGGATAATGGGTAGGTGAGCCTCCCAGTTGAATTATTATGTATTATGTAATTCCATAAGAATTTTTCTAAATCTCAATTCACCCTCTGTGTTTATTAAAATGAGTTTGTATGTAGTTGTGGGATCGGCTGATAGATGCCACAAATTATTCTTAAAATATATGAAACTTATCTTTGATATAAAAGTATTAATAAACGCTTTTTTAAAGTTTTTTATCTTTTTTATTGTTTATGCGGGGCAAGCCAAAAAGCTCATCTATTCAATACCTTTATTTCATATTTAAACTAGTTTGAATCTTGGGGCCATGGGAACTTGGGGCTATAGTATTAAAAAGCTGAGTCATCCAAATTAGGAAATATAGGCTTTCAGCCTATCAGAACGAGGGTAAATATTTTGTGGCAAAACCAACCCGTGTAGTAATGATTTGATAAATTGTACCCAATCACCAGCGGGTTAAATCTTCTCACCTCAGGGGAGAACAGACACCATGTGGTAATGAACACCTTGAATTTAGCTGAGGAGTCGGAGCAATCATACTAGCAGTTCTTACCTTATTAAGCTGATTTTGATTATAAAACATATTTTCCCAATGACTAGGTTTCACCGAGAATCCGCCAAGGTCTTTTCGCCATTGGTACTCATATCCTCATTAACCATAATAAAGTTCAAATATTGGACATGTAATTGGTTGATTGTAGTAGCAGATTCAGGGGCATTCTTACCTCCAACATTCTTTTTTGAAAGTCAAGAAGGAGAATGTCTGACATTGCCCCCCTCAAGAATGTTGGGGGAGTGTAGGGCCATAGGAAGCAGCCATGTACCCAGTTTATGGTAATTCCTGTAGCCAAAGACTTTATAAAATACTCATTTCCTCTCTTATATGTGATGAAAAATGGTCCCTCCCAGATTGATCCAAGTTTGCCACTTTGAGGAGGTATGTGATTGTGGTAATATAAAACCATATCTGACACTTGGAATGAAGGTAGGGGAGCCTGAAGCTCATTGGCAGATTGGCCTTCTTTAGGACCATTTTAAATAGGTTGATCATAGCCTCTGATTGAAGCTGAATGATGCGGTTAGCTAACCTTTGCATGGCTTTCTCAGGCTCCTCTCTTCTAGAGAAGACATCCTTTGCTAGAAGAGCAGGTATGCCTGGTTCCCTGCCATACAAGACATGGAAGGGGGATAAATTCAAAATCTGGTGAAAGCTAATTTGATAAACCATAAGAGCGCTAGGGAGATAATGATCCCAATCAAGGGGATCAGATGAGGCCATTTTCCATTAGATAGAAACCAAAGTACCATTTGCTCACTCCACCATACCATTGGTTGATGGGTTATATGGAGCTGAGAATAGTTGGTGGGCTCCCATGAAGGTAGTCAAGATTTTAACTACTCTGGAGGTGAAGTTTTTTCCGTTGTCGCAGAGTAGTACTTGAGGGCACTGTGTTGAGTGAAAATATTTTGATGGAGAAAGGTGGCAGTGGCCTTAGAATTTTGGGCTGGCAGCGCCACAGCTTCAACCCACTTCGTGAAGTGGTCTATACCTACCAAGATATATCTGTTTTCACCTGTGGTCTGAGATAGCGGCCCTACTACATCCAAGCTTATGGTATCAAACAGCTGTTGCGGGGTAGTCGCCTGATATTGATATCTAGTCTTGAGCCAAGACTGCTCCTTAGACGTAAGGCAAGCATCCAAGACTTCAATGATGGCTTTCATGGTTCCCTTCTAAAAATACCGATCCTTAATCCACTCATAGGTTTTCTTTGCTCCTCCATGGACTAAAGTTGAATGAGCTTCCAGGATAACAGGTACACATTCCGAGGGCTGTAGGTAAGGCAACCACTTCACTCTTACTTGTTTATACAATTTCTTATTTTCTACTTTATTGTTATGGGAGTGCCAGGCCAACATTTTCTGTACAGGATCATCCTCATCTTCCCAGTCATTTGGGGTCATTAAAAGATCATACAGCCACTCCACTTCACTGTTATCTAGGTGGAGGATAGGTAGCCGAGTTAACTCATCAACATTAATGTGGTGGGTTCCAGCGCGGTGTTTGATCTTCATGTTGTAATGCTGGAGCTTTAGAGCCCAGTGAGCTAACCACCCCGTAGGGTCCTTCATGTTTTGTAACCATTTTAAAGATGCGTGGTCCAAAATCACAGTGAAAAAGGTCCCATACAAGTAAAACCGGTAGTGCTTTACTGCTAGTAGAACGGCAAGACACTCCTTCTTGGTGACACTATAGTTGCGTTCCGCCTTTGACAGCATCTTACTAAAATATGAGACAGGATGATCTACCCCTTTTTCATCCAAAAGGACTAGGATGGCCCTGACAGCATAGTCTGAGGCATCTGCAAAAAAATAAACAGTTTTCCATAATTAGGATGCCTTAGGATAGGCCGTTTTTGTAGCAGAAGCTTCATTGTTTCAAAAGCAGCCTTCTGTTCAGTGCCTCATTGAAAAGGGATATTCTTTTTTAGTAAACAAACAAGGGGCTCACCGAGTTGGGCAAACTTAGGGATGAACTGATGGTAATACCCCATCATCACTAGAAATACCTGTATATCCCATAGATTTTTGGGGGGAGGCATTCTGACAATCGCTCAACCTTATATTGTATGGGTTGGATACCCTCTCAAGAAATGGTATGTCCAAGGAAGTCTAATTTATTTTGGAAAAAAGTACACTTCAAAGGTTTTAACTTGATATTTGAGCGTCATAAGCATTGGAATACCTCCTTCAAATAATCTAGGTATTCATTAAAGGAATTCGAGAATATGGTATTGTCATCAAAATAGACAATGACGCAGGTTAACTTAAGATCCTGCAAAATGTGGTCCATCGCATGCTGTAAAGAGGCAGGTGCGTTGCACAACCCTTGGGGTAATAGCCTGGGTTGGAAAAGACCTTCACTGCATATCAAAGCGCATTTCTCCTGGTCTTGGGGAGATAGATCCACTTTGCCAATAACCACTGGCCAAGTCCATGGTGGAGAAAAAGTTTGAGCCTGAAAGCTGGGCCAGGGCGTCATCAATGCGTGGGATAGGATAGCTATCCTTTTTCATAAGATTGTCTAACCTGCGATAGTCCAAAACTATCCAATGACCTCCAATTTTCTTTTTAATTAGCAAAAGGGGGAGGACCAAGGGCTTTGTGAAGGAACTAATAACCACGCGTCTAATAAATGCATGAGTTCCGTCCTCATTTGTTGCTCCTCCACCTTTGACTTGTGATAAGGTTTTGACCTAATGGGATGGGCATCACCCACATCGATGGAGTGGCACCAGCCCTTCATGTGGCCATAATCATTGTCTGACTTCGAGAATATATCACTATACTCATCCAGGAGAGTAAGCACTTTCTCCAACTCATCTGAGGTCAGCTCATCCAAGATATGGACATTTGGTAAGGTACATACCAGGTTATCTGGGGGCAGGCCTAAATCTGCCATTGATCCAATGGAGTGGATTTGTTCAACTTCCTCCACAGGGAGTAAAAACCCTCGGCCAACCTCCTGATGCTTTCTTACAATTAGGTCCTTTTCAGTGAGGTTTCCCGACAGTAGAGTAATAGGCCTCTGATAGGCTGGGTCTAAAACGCCAGGCAATACTCGAGGCTCAAAAGGGCTAACTCCATCAATGCTTAAGAGGTGTAATAAGCAGTGGCGATGGATTTTGAGAGTGATTTTCATGTCTACCACCCGTTGTTCACCAGGCTTAATCACCACCTCATCAGCTGCATAAAACGGAATACCTTTGATAGCATCCACTGAATCAGGCAATTTCTTTGTATTTTGCCCAGAGGTGGTATAATGTATAGGTAAAGCGGAAAGTGGGTACTCAACCATGCAAGAGTATTCCTTCTTGCTGGGTTCTTTATTGACTAGAACTATGGGGACTTCATTATTAAGCAATGACAGGAACCCCTGCTTCATATTGATAATACCTTCATATTCAATCATAAACTGAGTACCTATGAGCATATCATAGGCGTTATTATCCAAAGCCACTGCGGGGGCTGATAGAATAAGTTTCCTAATATGAATGGGAAGGGATGAGTAAGTGCCAAGTGCGCGGGTGTTGTTGGGACCAGCGGTTCCAAAGTCTTGGTTGTACTTCAAGTCAGGTACAAGTTTGATTTTTTTCATTAACTAGGAGGAGATTATGTTCACCGGGGAGCCTGTATCTAGGATAGCTATTACCCAAACTTTTAGATAACCACTTTGACCTTTGTAAGTATCCCCCCAAAAGTGGGCGATAGCGCTAAGACCTCCTTAAGATGAAAAGTGGAGGTTAATTTGCGCGTGGTCTTGAGGTAATTTTCCAGGATGGACTGCAGGGTATGGCCAGGCTGGAGAGGGCGAATAAGGTTATACAAGACCTCATCCGCGTTGTTGTAGTGTCAATAATGGCCGGTTCCCCTGAACTTGACAGAGATACGTCTCTTCAAGTATGGTGGCTTCATCTACTCCTCCAGCATTCAAGCGATCAGGGACTTCCACTTCAGCAGGTACTCCTACAATGAAATAGCCAACCACATCTGTTCCCCCCCTCAGAATCATCCCCTGGAGTATTGGTAACACGAGGTATTGCATAAGTTTAAAATGAGTCAGGCACATGAGATTTGTTGGAAATTGGTATGCCTTTCCCTACACCAACATTAATTTCCCTGCTCCTGTTCCTCCGCGTCAGCTTTCTTTTTCCAGCACAAAGCCTCCTTGTGTCCAAACTTGTAGCAGTATTCGCATCAAGGGCGTTCAGGACGTTTTGCTTTTGTTTTCTGCTCCTCAAGGCCCATTATTTAGAGGGGCTCCTTCTTGTCTTCAATAGCTAGGGCCTGAGGCTTAAGCTTTAGATCTCAATGGTTAAAACGCAAGGATGGGATACTGCTCTGTGAGAAACTTTGGGCTTATGGAAGTCAGCGACATCTATTAACGCCTCCTTGATATCTTGAATGTTACAGAAATAGCGTTTAACTGAGGTGATGTGCATCGCTAGAGGAGGGTGAGATGCCACTCCAGTCAAAACGGCGGCTACAGCATCATCTAAATTCAACATCTTTGAAGTTAACAATGTCTGGGCTTCCATATAGAATCATTCCGCAAAAGCGACCACTGACTCCCCTTTTTAGATGCTCATATGCATAAAGGCTTGCTTTTTCATGCTTAAAGCCTGTTTTGAGCCAAAAGTGTTTATGAGGGCCTCTTTAACCTCAGACCAGGTGCTAAGAGCATCCATATGTGGAACCATCACCTCCTGTGCCATGCAGCCCAAACAGGAAAGAATATGTTTGGCCTTCTGACAATCAGTCACCCCTTCCATAGCCGCTTCGTAAACATATAAAAACAAAGCAATGCTGCCCTCGCTGGGGATAGACTTTTCTTTGAACGTTGGTTTGAATGAACTATAGTCACCCCTCAGTAAGGGTATGAATAGCTGGAGCTTCTGTTTTTGGGGTTTCAGAGCGATAGTTTAACTGGTCAAAGGTGCACAAAAGGCAATCAAACTGGTCTTGCATGGCTTTGAGCCAGGTTTTCATTTTGGAGAGGGCTTCTTGAGGCCCAGATTCACATAGTCTCAGTCGAGCTTCAATCCCTAATTTGTGAGTTTCAGGAACTTCCGCTCTCTCTTTCACTGCATTGACTTGGAAACGGAGTTGTGACACCAGCGAGCTTAGGTTTAATTAGCAGTTTCTCTGGCTTCCACGCGTTTCTTCAGCTCTTCTTTTATTTGTTTACACCCTTCATCTTCATGAGGGTGTGAGCTTGGGCCTTGTAATCCATCCTTGATCTGCTTATAATTCTGCTCAATCTGCGTTAATTGATTTTTACTTCCTTCAACAGCACAGGGCTTTCCAGCGAAGCTTTTATCACTTTTGCTTCAGCTTCACATTCATGCAGGCGACGCGCCAAATATTTGGTATTTCAAATGAATCTTTGAGAGCTAGCTCCTTTTCTAGCTGAACAACCTTGGCCGCAAGGGTGGAGGTGGCGCTAGATGGTTCAAGCAACAGACAACGTTCAAGCTCATCAACACGTGAAAAGGCCTGAGGTAAATGTCGCTCCACCACAGCCACATGCTGTTAATATTCCTCTTGAGGTACAGAGTCAGGGTTATAAGGTCCATTGCATTTTCTCATTGTGCTTTTCAAGTTCATTATCCAACTCCTCCAACAACAAGAGGGTGCTAGCAGTGGAAGCTTTCAGTTCATCCCTAAAGATCTTTATGGCCTCCTCAACATACTTTACAATCCCAGTGTCCATGGTAGTAAGTTGATCATGCAGCTGAATGATGAAGTTCCAATTAGCTTCCACACCAGATCTGACTGCTCCAAGACGTTTGGAGGTCAGTTGGTACAACTTATCATAGGGTGAATTCAGAGCTGCATGGGTATCTAGGTGTCGATGTAGCTCTTCATGATGTCCAGCTAAGAGATGCATCCTGTGGACCAAGGCGGGGTGAGCAAACTTACATATGTAGGTGGTCAGATTTGTAAGCTGGCTTTAGGTCCTAGGAGTACACTAGTCTCATAGAGAAACAAGTGGCGTTCCTCTACCATCAACGCTCATTCATGGGATGCAATGTCACCAGAGTTAAGGATGCCATGAGTAAGGTCTCTCATGGCTTCAGTGGCCAGCCAGGTGACGCAGCGAGACTCAGGTATTAATATGCACTCAAATCGTTCTTCTCCAAACATCAAATCAGTAAGGCTATCCATTCGATCATCATTTTCAGCCCCTTCCCCATTTTGCACCCAACGGGTGACACTCTCCATTGCTTTAATACTTTTCGAAGTATTCAGGGTATCCTCTGTAGTGAGCACCAGTTTTTGGGATCCGCTGATAGATGCCACAAATTATTCTTAAAATATATAAAACTTACTTTTGATATAAAAGTAATAATAAACGCTTTTTTAAAGTTTTTTATCTTTTTTATTGTTTATGTGGGGCTAAGCCAAAAAGCTCCTCTATTTAATACTTTTATTTCATATTTAAACTAGTATGAATCTCAGGGCCATGGGAATTTGGGGCTATAGTATCAAAAAGCTGAGTCATCCAAATTAGGAAATATAGGATTTCAGCTTATCAGAATGAGGGTAAATATTTTGTGGCAAAACCAACCCGTGTAGTAATGATTTGATAAATTGTACCCAATCACCAGCGGGTTAAATCTTCTCACCTCAGGGGAGAACAGACACCATGTGGTAATGAACACCTTGAATTTAGTTGAGGAGTCGGAGCAATCATGCTATCAGTTCTTACCTTATTAAGCTGATTTTGATTATAAAACATATTTTCCCAATGACTAGGGTTCCACCGAGAATCCGCCAAGGTATTTTCGCCATTGGTACTCATATCCTCATTAGCCATTATATTGTTTGAAGATTGGACATGTAATTGGCTGATTGTTGTGGCAGATTTGGGGGCACTCTTACCTCCAACATTCTTTTTCAAAAGTTAAGAAGGAGAATGTCCGACAGTAGTAGAGAGATAAGGGTGGGTATGAAGTAGTAATAATGGACTTCCAGAAATTTGATGTGAACTGAGACCCATATCAATTATTATTTCTTGAGGAGCCCATGTAAGAAGAAATTTTGGTCAATAGCTATGGGCCATCTGTAATGAGGTAATCCTTGCGATGAAAATAATATAATAGGCCATTTCTATAATATTTCACCACTACATCATCACATAAAGCTTTTTGTAAGGGGGAAGCTCCATAATGAAATCCCTTGACACTGACCTCTAAGAATTTTCTGCTGCTTGGAAGTGTATATCGGTCCATATAACTAATGACGGCTGGCTTTGCAACAAAGGCATATAAGATAGCTCTTATTATATTGCTACTCTGGTGTGAGGCGTTTTCATCTATAAGTGCGTCTAATGAGTTCAATGGTTGTCATTCTCAGGGTTGCCTGCTGCGTGGATGTCATGACGCTCACAAATATTTTTTTGCTTATGGCCTGAAGCACCTACCACTTCCCTTTATCTTAGGTAAATGCTCTTGAAAATGTAGCTGATAGATAGGTTCTCGGAAATTTTAATAAAAGCTTCATAATGGTTGCAAACTCAGCTGAGAAGGTTTCTGATAAAAAAAGGGACGCTATATCTGAGTCCTCTAAACCAGCGCCTAAGGTAGGGATTGCAGGGTCTGCCACCTCTATATATTGGTCTTGAATTTTTTCAGAGAATAAGGACATTGGTAGTATGGGCTTCAACTAGTGATGCATCAGGTAGATGAGACAAGTATTTTGGAACATAAGGAAGAAATTGCTACTAATATTATAAAGATTTACACAGAGTTGAACATTAAGAGTGTCTCAAGTCACCAAGACTAACGTGGGGCGACTTTTATGAAGATTATTATTAAATGACTGTGCGACGATCTGTTTGGATGGTGAATAGCCACCAAAAGCATTGAAAGTGGTGGCATAAGTACTGTATAGCCTTCAACACCAACAGGAAGCTTATAATAAATAGGATAGTTTAGTCAAGATAATAACATCATTTTTAAAAATAGACCACCAGCCATCCTAGATTATCAACTCAAACTTTCTTCAAAGCTTCTCCTTTAGCATAGTCAGAGGAGTCAGTTGCCACATAAAGAGCCATGTGGGATCAGAGTGAAATTAGAATGGGCTGGATTTTAATAAGGACTTCACAGCGTTGAAGGCATCATCACATAAAATTGTCTGAGGTAGAGATTTCCTGCCAGAGATGGAGTAATATAGTGCATTTACCTCTGAAACTAAGAATTAAACTAATTTAAAAAGTTGCACCACCAATGGATATCCTCTCTGACAGTGATGAGCAGTGACTTAGTTATTGATAGCAGCTTCCTTATCTATCTCAATCTTATGACACTTAATAGAGAGAATATTTTTAGTAAAGTGGCCTGAAACTGAAAGTACTCACATTTACTTGTCTTAAATATGAGATTCGCTTAAAAAACTGTACATCAACTCTGAAAGATGCTGTGCATGATATTTAATATCTGCGGAGAAACTAAGATGTCTACTATATATACAAGATGACACACCCTATTAAGACCTTAAAGAACAAAGTAAAAAAGTGATGTAAACATGGAGGAGCGTTTTATACCCTAAATAGCATTATGTAAAATTGAGAGATATCAAGCATGGTGTGGAACTAAATCACTCCTGCCCTTTTTTATGGGTTATTTGAAGGCGTTAAGGCAGTCCAGCTTGCTAAAAATTTTGTCTTTAAATGTTTGTTTAAAATTGTTGCTCATTGAGTTTGTGGTAAATGTCTGGGACTGTCAGATATAATAAATTGCCATAATCCACATAATGGTAAATGGTATTGTCAGACTTTTTAACAAAATAAAAGGGAATATTTATTGGGGAGGTTTTATTAAGGAACTGTTCCTTGTTAAGCATATTCATAGACCTGCTTATACAGGGAGGCCTCCTCCATTAGTTGCAAGGGGTTTATAGAAAGGTGTATCTTTATCCATTCCCTGTGTGTTTTTAAGTTAAAACTGGTATGAGATGATAAATGGGGGCCTTTTTACATCAAAATGTCACTAAAGCTTTAATACGATCAGAGACACCAAGAGGTTTATTAGATGTCTTGTTGACATTTATGTGTGCAAACACAATCAATTGGATGGTTTTCATTCTAACATTTTTTTCTTAGAGGGTAGGGAAAGATAGAAATTTGTACTTCCTCATCATTCGAATTCTGGCCAATATATTATTTATTATTTGATCTTTTAGGCTAAACTTGAGCCATCACTCAACTCCATGATGACAGGGTATAAGACATAGTTGAAAAATATTGTGCTGTTTATTGGCTAACACTACTGTGGAAGGATAGTGGGGATTGAACCTCATAAGTGGATATGCTCTCAGATGTCCCACTCACCTCTGAGCCCCTTGGATCATGAGTAATTCAAAGCATTTGCTAACCCCAAGCTTATAATATTTAGGGCTCCCTTTGTCAACCAGGACAGTTGCTTCCCATCTTCCCTTTGAAGGTAAGTAACGTGGCTAAGAGCAAAGTTTTCCATTAAAGGCTCATTGAAGATGGATATGAGTTGGACAAACTTACAGTCCGCTCCTATATTCAAAGTATGTCTGAAAGAATGCTGACTAGAAATGTATATGGATAAGCTGCTATGCTGGCAGATGGTTGAGCGGTTCATTTCTCACTGGTGATTCTAAATGGTGAAATAGCTTGGTGTTAAGCTTAGAAGCTATGAGGCCATATATTGATGGGTTTTTGAGTGTCAATTTGATCCTGAAACTGCCATTAGTTCTGAGATAAAGTTATCATGTCCCATGATATAGTTGTAAAAAAGGATTGTATAATAAGGAAGAGCGTACCAGAGACAAAGGCACCAATCTAGCCTCCCTCCATGACCTGAATCATATCCTTGGACCAGCGATACAAGGGCCAGGTAAGCCCAGGTTGGATCTAGGGGTTTATGTAATGGGAAGGCCAACATTACATCAAAGGCGCTTAAATCTACAAAGTATAAATAACAAAGACAGGCCATTACTTTTAGTCATAATCTGGAGTTCAAGTCCCATATAAATATTATAATTCCATGTCTGTCAATAAATAACTGAGATCTAGAACTTGATGTTGGGCTTACTTGAGGTATATTATCACTTGGGATGGTAAGTTAATCCAATTGGCCAGATTTATCTCAGTCCAACAGAGAATTGACATTGGCCACCTCCTTTATAGGCATTTTTTGCTTGATCAACATCCTTGTAGCCGTCTCTTTTATATAAAACCCTATTAAACTATATCTATAAAATAAATTTATATGTGATTTTTCTTAATATATCCCCAAAGAGGTCTCAAACCCATAAACATGTTGGCATATTCAGTGGTCTTTATTCCTTCTAATGGTGTTGGTTCTTCCTTGAGGATTTGGGTGAGTATTCTCCATTCCCTCTCTGAGAACTGAAGAGCTATAGTCTCTCTGCTGACACAAGCGGCAGTATGGCGAGAAAGTGCTAATTTTGTGTATTAATCCATATGTGCTTGACTCAGAGATGTCCCTGTGGTGTGCTTTCTGGGTGAATGTTAAGGATATATGAATGATTTAATGTAATGAGGGGGGACCTTCTAACACACTCTACCTTTAAGAGTGATATAGAGGATTACTCTATGTGTTTAGCAACGCAATGTCAGAAGAAGACTGGCTTCCCCTATCATAAAGGTTTTAGTCCTTATTTCCACTGGTCTCAGGTCTGGTGTGCCTTTTTTGGAGTAAATTAATTTGTTGTAACATCATTAGAGAGGGGGCAGGTACTGCTCTCCAGTTGGACCTACTGAGCGAAAGAAGCTGCATAATGCAACCAAATGTTTGAGTAAAAAGTGGAGAGGACACCTAGTAGATAGTGGTAACTATTCCCAGTCAATAAGTGCTTTTAAACAATGAAGAAGTGAGGGACAGTTTTAACACTAGCTATCCAGCATAAAGAATGTATTACAAATTTTTAGCAATTAGGTGTTTTGTCAGGGAATCTAAACTTTGAGATTTATAACAAGTAAGATCCTAGACTGATAGGTCAAATTGGCCAAGTCGTTTGATATGATAATATGTGGAACATCAGACAGATCTTGTTAGGTTCCTAATAAGTTTTAAAATTAAAATTTAATAAAACTGAACCTCAAGAGTATGGTTAGTATTTCTAAAATTCTACATTTTTGTAGAATTTTGTAAAAGGCATCAAGATCATGGTGAAGCATGGAATATGAAAGTTGCAAAGACAAAGATTTCATTCTTAAATTCTGAGTTGATGAGATTATCACACTAATGGAAAGATTTTAATGCAATAGACATCTTTAAAAACTATGATAAAAAAAGTAAAAGGAAATATTAAATATCAAAAATTCTCTGTTTAGTCACTAATCAAGTATATCTAAAAAAGTATATATATAAAAATTTAAAAATTAATGGGGGGTTGCTAATAAAGGTCCCAAAACTGGATTTGAGCTACAAACCTTTTACAAAAATTTATAAAGTTAAGTTGCAAAATTAGCCCAAATTTTAAGAGCACATGTATTATACAATATTAAGTCTAAAGTTTTCCTACTTTTAACCTGCCTTCTACATGATGTAATATTTTTTAAAACTCAGCCCACCAGTTTGGATTACACCCACTTTTTTATATTTTTTAATTTCTTTTAAAAGAATTTTAGGGTATTTTATGATTTTTTAGATCTATTGTATTGTCAATTCTAGTTCTCTTAATCTCAGGCAGATGGAACTATCTGACATGACCAAAAGTTGGCTAAATCGTGGTCTGTCACCTCTTAACATCTATAAACCAGGGTCTTAGTATTATATATCTAAAAACCCTAGGGATGGTAGATAGATATATGTGCATGGGATTTTCATTAACAATTTATTCCCATATGACAGAGATGAGGTATTACTAGACCTTGATGATCAAATGTGACCAATTAAAATAAGATATCAAAATTGAAAATAAAAACTTGGCTTAAAAATACCGCCAGCGCAATTTGTGAATTTTCAGATTGATCTCACTTTTAAACTATCTCCTTTATTCCAGGTTGAAAGGTTAAATAGCCAAAAGCTAAGCCTGTATTTAGACGTCAAGAAGTGACAAAGAGCTTACATTTACATCGAGAAAACCAAAACTGATATAGGTGTTGAATTTTTGAGTGGATATTTTGTCAGATATATTATAAATTGGATAAAAAAATATTAGCTTTGAGTCTAAATTGTTATATCTAATGTTTAGAATAACAATGATTTATATATTACAACTACAAAAAACTGGGAATTTGTGACCTCTCAATTTCAATTAAAAAATTTAACTTAATGACCCCTTAATGGGTCCTTTAAGCTTAATTTAAAGTGAGTTTTAGTGTTAATCAGGATATGATAAAATTAATTTCTAATTAGTAAATTTGAAACGTTTGGGCTCATTACTACTATTGTTCAGAGGATCAGAGGCTTAGCCTTTTTGAGACTCATAAGAAAAGGTGCTGTCTTAGAGTTATTTACCTATGTCAGAAAGACATTGAACAAAGAGGTAGATCTGAGTGTATAACTGGGAGCCTCTAGATGTGGAAAAAGAATTTTAAAAACCTTGCCTGTGAGCTACTGGTTAAGTGGTGGTGCAAGGAGTGGATTTAAGGGAGAATTTTCAGTTAGTATCAGTTTTAACCCTATTTAGACCCTTAGATATGACTTGATAATGATACAAAAAGCGTAGGTTTATAAATAAACAATTCCCAAATGTTTTTAGCTGTATAACAAAACTTTTACTATATTCGTTCAACAAGATCTGAAGGTGGGAGCATAATTTAACTGGTGATAGAAGAGTAAAGCTTCATTCTTACCTTTGAGGAGTTTATAAGCGAAACACTACACAAAAGTCTATTGTCTTCATAAAATAAACAACTAAAACTTTATCCTTACCACAAAATGACAACCAGACATCTGAAGCAGTGGAAACTTCAACAATGGCATTCATGGCTAGGAACACAGATGTTGATTATGTTGAGTAGGGGAGAAACTCTAATCTTTAAAATTTTCCAAAACCATCACAGCACCTATAAGTAAAACTGAAAAGAGCATGTACCAGATTAAAAGTGATGATGTACCTATAATTTACCTACCCTGACAAACCAATTTCTTATGATGAACTGTAGCGGGTATAGAAGCAACTTTATGAGGCTATCAAATCTTACAAGGCCCAACGGACAGCCAAAGTAGACCTTCATATTATCAACAAGACAAAGATAAGTTGTGGCAAGATTCTGGATTGCCATCAATTAAGCGTAGCTCAATCTTAGAAACAGTCTAGTTGAAATAAAAAAATCTCCCAATATTTAATTGAGTTTGTGCATACTACACAGAAACTCCCAGATGACAATCTCACGCCATATGCGGCTACTACCAAGTTAATCATTTTCAAGAAACTTAAGCTGGGAAGCACAAGTATTGAATAATCAGCTAGAAGCTAATTTTGGAGAAGTATGCTCTAGCCTGGAGGCAAACCATAACATGACCACCTGAGCCAATAAATGAGTATCAGAATTAGCACATTAATTGAATAACAAATTACGCAATGTTTTTGAAACTTTTTGGATGAAAGAGGAGTTACCAATGCCTTGGTCAACAGTGTAACTCAGACTTATATCTTGGTTTATGAATTGTTGAGACTTAGCCACAAAAGGTTAAATGAAACAATTTATATAAAATGAATCTGTTGAACAGTACCAGTGACTGAGCACCCAAATTTGTATAGTGAAAATATATTTTTTTAACTTAAATTAACCAAGGCAAGCCAACCAGGGGACAGACATTACCAAAGCTCTAAGAACTAAAAAAACAAATGAACAGACCTACCCAAATGGAGTGATTAACCGCCCAAAAAGAGCAGGTGAAACACAACATAATAAGAATACACCAACCAGGTGGTACAGCGATGAGTCGCTCATACAATCATGGTGGAAGAGGAAGGAGGATTGGGTAGCTTATTCTTGAAATTGGATTTTATATCAAAGGTAAGTGTGTGGGACAAGGTGGATAGCAATGGTGTGGGTTGATCAGCGACATGGGGAGCGAGTTGGCTGATGGCCATCAGGTTTTTAAGCTTTCCTATACCAAAAATTGCCCCAAGGTATTTTGAAAGGCAGCCTTCGACATGAAGATGGATGGAAGGAAGCTGGGATAATAAGCTGTGGTGGTTCAGATAATTTTTGTCTTAGCCTTCAAAGAAGTAGCAACTTTTTTAATGGAAGCACTTGCTTGTTTGTGGAGGTTTGGATGTTACCTCTGACATGCAAGGGTAAGGTTAGAGCAATAATAGGATGAAAGGGACCCTTGGCAAGTATCACTACTGATAAATCAGTCATCTCAAATATGTTGGTGTTATCTGGTTTTTGGCTGCAGCAACAGCGAGCTGGTGTTCAGAGCATAACGCAGATGCGTTTGGTCAGGAGGGCATAAAAACGCTGAGGGATCTGAATGGGGTGCTTTACCTGTATAAATTCTTCAATTGAGGTATTCAATTCTTTAATAACATTACCCAATTCATCATTTTCATCCAATGAAGTCCAGGGATTTTAAGTTGTATTGGAAATCAGGGTTGGTAAATTTATGGGTTGTGGCTGTCAATTGAGGGATACAATTGGTTCAAAACGTTATCCAAGCTGTCTCATGATTGGTTGAAGTGAATGTGGCACTGGACTGAGGAGGGGCCTGATTGGCAGCTGCGGGTGCTGCATTGGCTGCAGTTTTTGGGGTAGGGGGGAAGGATTGTACCCCATACCAGAAAGGCAGTGGGGTGTGTGGCATATTGGGACCAGATGGAGGCAATGCAGGTCCAGTGGATGCAGAAGGATAGGGACATTTATGCTTCAAGTGATCCAACTCAAAGCAGGATGGACAGATAGTCCGCCTGCCCTTGAAATGGCTCATAATGGATGGTCAGGGGCTGAGGGAATGATGGTGTGGGGGGAATTGACAAAGCAATTTTGTTGTGATTTGGGCTAATTGTGGTGAATCCTGAGGCCCAGAGAGGAAAGCGGCACCATTGGGGACCACAAACTGAAGGATGGGGTTGGAAATGTAAGCAGCCCAGCCTTCCATCAGCTCCTGATGGAGCACCGCAGGGGGAAGGTGAGTGGGCAACCCCGCAAACTGAACCACTATAATGGTTTCAGTGGGGAGCTGGATGCGCTTTGTAAGGATAGTGGTGCCCTGGAAAATCAGAGGAATGGTGGTTGCAGTGGCAGCTTCATCTTTGCGGGTGAAGCCGAGATTGAAATACACCTTATAGGGGCGGAAATCAATAAATCTGGCTAGCAGCATCACTTCCTGGCCATGTCAATATTGGCTTTTTCATCGTATAGAAATAATTTTCCATATTTGAAACGAAGGCTGAAATGCAGCTGGGATTGAGGGAGAATGCGTGGGCTTGTTGCACTGCCTGGGCATGTGCCAGGTGCATGGCGAGGTCTTTGGGCGGAATGAACTGACATGATGTATTATTAAATTAGAGAAACCAGTCCAAACGTGTTTTCCTGCTGGACACAAAACTCTGGGTAGGGTTTTGTCGCTGCCCCACATGGGAGCAGCAGGAGGAGAATCTGAGGTCATCAGGGAGCAAATGGGGGAGGTCAGCGTAGGCTATTTAGGCTCTTTTTTATTTTCTTTTAATTAAAATCGCTCAAAAGTTACTCGAGCAGAAAGAAAGTCATAATAAAAAATGATTTTACACATAAAAATTATGATTGGCGCACAAAGTCTGAAGTTTAACAAACTGAACAAGAGCTTGAGACTCAGTTGACAGGGCAAGTTATAGGAATAATCTTAATAACTTAGTTACCTCTATCTATAAGTCAGTAAATACTGTACATGGAGAAGTAAATAATTGAAGAAAATAGATCATAGAAAAGGATCAAGAATTTTCTGTTTTTCAGCTGCAAATTATCATTTCAAAATGAAGATATCTTGAGATTAAGTTAAATTTCATATCCAGTGGACTGGGAGTTAAATATTATCACTGGCTAAAAGCCTTTGGAAATGGTTAATGTCAGGGCGCTAGGACGATCTACTAGTAGTAATACCTAAGAAAACTATGATGAGAAACCTCAGAGGTTAATACTTAAGTTATTCCAGGGACACGTTGTCAGATTCCAAGTAATATATTTGCCTTGGCCAATCCTAGTTCTCTACTCAGGGCTCTGCAACTCAGTGTTCTGAGACACCAGGGTAAGTCAAATGAGAAATTAGTCACAGTCAACCTGAAATAGAGAATGATAATCACAAACCTTAAAATTTGACTATTTTTGGCAAAAATGGAAGCATTGCCACTTTCATTAGGAGATTTGAAATCGCCATGTACTGGGCTAGCGACCATAATAAAGCCGCCTCCATCATCAACTGTTTAGATGAATAGAGCATTGAGTTGATCATGCGATACTTGGATGACAACTATACTTATGCTAAGGGCAAAGAAACCATCCTATGCGAATTTATAGGCTCTAAATGGATGTCAACATGGAGTGCTGATTTCATTAATATTAACTTTGTAAAGATGAAGCTATCAAAATATTTATAAATATATTTTAAGAAGCCCACGTTCTCTTAGGCACTAAGAAAATGATCAATTGTGATGCTAAAATTGCATTGCAACATGCAGTGCAAGTTTATCAAAGCTTTATAGACCTTATTACAGCAATTTCTAAAACCTTACAACATCCCTATTGGTTAACTAATTATGCTGATGATCTCAGACTTTTAAACCCTAATATTGGGTTCAAACCAGGAACTGCAGACACTTCAGGAAAATCATTTGACTATAACAAAAAGAGTTTCAGCAATTCACCTGAAAATAATGACAACCTGAAAACACAAAGGCAACGCGTCATTGGATGAAATTACTTGCTTTAAATGCAACTTTAAAGGATATTATGCCTCAAGTCGTTGCCAAGGCAGTGACAATGTAGTACATTTAATATTTCTCGGAAGGTGGGAAAAGAAGAAGCACAATAGAAGCGGGATGTTCTATTGTGCTGGAATTACAATTTCACTTGACCAAAATGAACATGCTAACAAAAGCCTCAAATATCAATGTAGATACTATTAAAATTGACCCTATATTTAAGTATTCATTAATCTCCAATGATAGAATTTTGTGACTCACTCACAGAAAAAGGAAGAGGATAATGAAGTAACTGAGATAGTCATAAAACTACTTTTTATAACAGATTATTGAAAACATACAAGCTGAGGGGCCAAGTCAAGTAATTGATACACCAAGTTTTAAGGGGTAAACATAGCAATGCTCATTGACAAATTAATCTTTAAATGTTCTACAATCAGAAATAATCTGAAATGCACTCTCAATTATTTGTCTTCTAACATATTCCCTTAGTAAAAGCAATTGAATCTTAATAAAAATAGTGTAATTATGCAGTTATCCTAGTCAACAAAATCAAAATTGTAGAAATTATTGACAGTATAGCATTCATTAATATTATTTTCTAAATTAGTCAAGAAGCTGAAAAATGAACCTGAACTGATCATTGGCAAGAATATGGGACATTGGGCCCTAACATCACATAAAGTAATGATCCTACAGCGCCTTGCACTGTGGATTGGTGCGCTTGTAGTGTCAGACACCTGTAATTTTTCTCCCAAACGCTACCTATAACATAATAACCATAGCAAATTTTTAGAAACCTATGGCATTTCTTTTTATGATAAAGAAAACATGTAAACAATATTGGGACATACAATTCCAATATATTTACAATACATTAATACTAAGCCCACCAGCCTCCGTCAAGATTATGTTAATATATCTATGACGAAGAAATAATACCAATTGTATATACTCAGTAAGGATAATTGAAGCTGACCATTGGACAACGCCATTAATAAATTCAGCGGTAACTTCTAAGAGTAAAAAATGCAACGATAACCCCAGGACACTAACCTGTTATGAGTACTGGTACCTACTTGGATTTTAGAAAAAATTGTATGGGGAGGTTGTGCCACACTGGATCCTTTCTCAGATGGTACCCAGTGTAGCATCTGTAAAAACTTATACCAGGGCATGGAGAAATTGATATCTTGTTTTAAAATTTAATGAAACAGTATAACAAGAATAAAAGATTAAGTCATCTTTTTTATAAATCAGGCACCCAAGGATGAATTGAAGCAAGTTGTAAAATTCAGTGAACTGTCAGATTTTGGACTTCCTAATGAGGCGAAGGGAACATGCTGTAATTCCACAAAAATCATTTATGGGATTATCTGAGCAGCAAAAACGAAGCATTGGAGTTATTTGTTAGATCTTTATTATCTTTGCTGAAGATGACCTTGATCTGGGTTGTAGGAAAGAGGTACAACACTTTGTGGACACGGGAACTTTCACTCATCAGGGTGAGGCCAATTAGCATTCCTGAGCTAGTATTGAAGTAGTCTGAGAAGATCTCAACAAACTTCTAAAAAGTGGAATGATTGTGCCTTCAAAAGCTTTGGGTCATCCCCATTTTTATTTTTAAAAATAAGGTTGGTAGTAATCAAGTTGCAATTGATTCTGCTAATTCAACGCCATTATGAAAAAAGATTTTTATCTACTACTAAGAATTGATAATGTATAGGACCATTTGAGAGGTGTAAGATATTTTACAGCAATTGATTTTATCTCTGGATACTGGCAAATCAATTTACCTAATGAGTTATATGAGAAGATCGCAATTATCATGGTGAAAGGTCTACATAAACCAACACGCATGCAACAGGGTCATTGTAATGCGCTGGTGACTTTATAACGTGCTATTGATATGATGTTGGGGATCTTAGTTATCCTGCATTCTAATGTAATTGAATAATATTAACGTCTTCTCACAGACATATCTCAATAACTGAAACATTTCTAGTAAGTGTTAAAATGATTACTGAAGGCCAATTCAAGAAAAAAAAACCATAAATGTAGATTTATCAATGAGCAATTTGACTATCTTAAATCAGTATTAATCCTCAAGTCTTGTGGCATCAACTTCAGAAGATGGTGGATGTAATAAATTACATGTAATATCTAAAGAGTATGAGAGATGACCAAGTGTTCTTATGCATGGTGGGGCACTATATAAAGGTTTAATAAAGAGTTTGCAAAGGTTGATGAGCCTTTAATCCATCTGCTACAGAAAGAATTTTTTGTTGGGCAGCCAAATTCCAACAGGCCTTTGAATTGTTAAAGACTAAGTTGTGTATGGCGCCTGCCCTACAAAATCTGTACTTTACATAACTGTTTAACATATAAACTGATGCCTCACTGATTGCAATTTAAGGTGCTATCTCAGATTGGAGATGATGGAGAGAAGCACCTTGTTGCCTGTCGCAGAAGAACGCTAGAAAAGCATGAGTATAGCTATACACTAACAGAACAGGAATGCTTGGCAGTGGTGTACGTATGTTAATATTTCTGAGTGTACATTCATTATACTAAGCTGCAAGTAGCTATGGTTTACAGTTCACTACGTTGGCTTTATAATCTAAATGAGTCAGAGGGCCGCTTACTTGCTGGGTTCCTGAATTACAGGTTTACAATTATGAGATCATTCAAGAGCTGGAGCCACTCACTAGAATGCAGATGGATTATCACGGCTTCTGAGTGTGGTCATCCTGAGTTATTTTGAAGATTAATTCTACAAAATAACTGATAAACTAATGATACAAGGACAAACTGCATGAGGTTAAGACAGCTATTGAGAGAGCATTAAAGGATACTGAACATCAGGATTTAGTCCTATACAAACTTAGTCCAAATGGGCAGTGTAGAATTTTTCTGAAGCCTTATGTGTGCATAGACATTATTTTGCAAGCCCTTAAGGCCGTTGGGCATAGAGGAATGAGTAAGACGCTGATATTAATTAAACTACTTGCTACTTATATTCATGTTATTTGATACTTATGACATTATTAAAAACCAATCATGCCAAATACAAAGCCCTTGATCATGATGTTCGATATCAACTAAGCAAACCAGACTATACTGGCATATGGTATCAATTAATGTTGTCAGTCCACTGCCATTGAGTAGCCTTGGATAAAAATACTATTGTTGATATCAATAATATGATTAAGTGTTTGGGTGCAAAAGCTATATGAGATTTAGGGGCCTTGGCAGCACCTAAATTCATCATGGATTATGTCATTTATTAGCATGAATGCACTTAAAAGATCCTGTAGGATAAGGAATGAAATTCTCTGCGCAGATGATTTAGCGCCTAAATGAATTAATGTCCATTAAGGATTTCTTTTACGCCATACCACTCTGAGACTAATGTAATAGTAGAATGTGTTAGTATTACCCTTGTTGGCATATTGTGAAAAAATGCAGCATGTCACCATCACAGTGAATACATTCATTAGTGCCACTGTGTTTGCGTACAGTATTAGACATCATAGTATCACATGACATTCACCATTCTGGTTATTGTCAGGCACACAGACAGCTCTACCGTCATTGTTATATTAAGCCAATATACTAATGGAGGCAGTTAGCCCTAAAATTTATGTCATACAACTGGTGAGAACACTTATTGAGTTACAGTCCAATGCTAATTAGAGCTCAATCAATCAGAAAAATAGTCAGAAAAGTTGTGATTTAATCAATCTTCCATTTCCAAGTTCAAGGAAGGAGACTTTGTAATATCTTGGTATCCATATTGCGGACCATGTGCACTAAGTGGCTTTGCTTTGAAAGAGTCCTTTTATCATATTGTAATTTTATCTGAATATGTATAAACTAACAAAGATCAAGGTGTTTATGTTGTGAATTGAGTTCACAGTAAGCTTCTTCATCCATATCATATGGAATAAATAAAAAAAATAAAAATATATAGAATAGAAAATGATTATAATAATTATCATATAATGAAAAAGCAATGTCTATATAATCATACTTCTATATGCCTCATTGTCTTTATTGTCAGAGCCAGATACCCTTTCTACAGTAGGGGAAGGCGAATTATCTTGTGCTGGGTTAGCAGAAGAAACCCTAGGAAGAATAATTGAAGGAGAAACCTGAATTTCGTATATCCCAACTGCTAAGGCCTTGATAAACTTAAATTAGTCAATCCTAGGAAAACTTAACACCAGGCGCGTTGGCCTGTCTGACTGATGAAGGGACAAAGGATTAAGGGAAGTGGCTAATAAAAAGGGCTGTGAAATAATTGGGAAATAGCGCATTTTGGAGATTATTAGCGGAGAGCAAAATACAGTCATCTGGGAGACTTCCAAGGCAGGGATAAATTGGTAAAGTATATTTTAGCTTAAAACATTTATGAGAGGGCCTTGTCCAAGCCCTACAAATGTCGCCATGGTATTGGTTGGAAATGAAGCCAGAGTGATATGGAATCAAGCACTAAGAAGAGCCATTTGTGCCAGATACTTCTCAGTTATTCCTTTCAACAAGCTCTTGCAAAGGGAGCGATAAAGAACAAGGATATGATGATATTTCCACTATGACTTTTTACCTTAATGGGATGTACAAATCATATAATATTAGCTGCCACATACGAGGATTCTGCAACTGAGTTGGCAAAAAGCAAAGCCTGATTGCTTAAAAAGGATCAGGAGGTATGACGTCATGTTCATAAGCTAGAGCATAAGTTATATAAGCTTCTACAAGATTGGACATTGAGTCTAAATTAAAATTTGATTTAGCTATGCAGTCAGTGCGCTAAGAGTAAAGCAGATTATTTGAGAACAATACCTGTAAAAGCAAATAAAAATTCAGCAAGAAGATCATATTGGATATGAATTAATGGCAAATAAGTGTTTTATTATAATTTTTGTCAAACCAAAGGGCCGCATAGACTGATTGAAGCAGTAGAAGGTGATTCAAATCTGATCCACTAAGAGCTCTACTGAGTACTTAAAACCACCATGAGTGGTGCAAGTTTTCTTGGTCCCAACTGAGCTATGACTGGCATTGAGATGAGCCTTCCTTGACAGTTAAAGCGTAATTTGTCAACATAGTATGTGACAATGAAGGCAAAATGCCAGAATTGACAATTTATTGGGACATAGAAAAACTGAGCCTTTGTAGGGCACACCAGTCTTTTGTGGACAGACCCTCAAGTAAACGTTTAAACTTTGAAGTTTTTGAAAACTAAGAATTACTACCAATAACAAAAAAACTCTCTTTGTAATCCAGTCAACGTGAGGGAAGTGTTAAATGCTTGAAAAGATTAAAGTTGCCAGAATTATATTTGGATATAATACAATTAGCATTAGGTCTAAATTGAGGGGGTGGAAGGCGAGTTGGTAAGGCATACAGCTACCAACCTGAAGGTTGCAGGTTTGATTCCCGTTCTTTGCACATCAATTGGGGTGTCAGCCAAAGGAAGCTATTGGCGGTTAGTAGGTATAATAACATGAAAACCTTACCCATGACGTAACCAGAAAAATCCGAGTCCTGATCCAGAGGTGAAAAAACTTTTCCATGACAGAGTTGACCATGCTCAGGTTTCATGTCAATACTTTCTTTCTCTATTTTGGTAATGTCCGTCCCCTGGTTGGCTTGCATCAAATAAATAAAAGCATTAGGTCTAAATTATTAAATCTATAGCTATATAATTGATTAATATTACAACTATAAGATAAATTGTTAACTTTGTAGCCACACAATTTTTACTTGATAATATTAAACCTAATGAACCCTTATTGGGGGACTTTCAGGTTATGTCATATTAAATTTTATGTTAGTATTATTATGACAAAATTAATTTCTAATTAGTGATTAAGAATGTTTGGGCGTTATTGCTACCATTTTCAGAGTCTAAAGGCTAGTCTTTTTTGATTCTAATAAGAAGAAGTACATTCTTAGATTTATCTACTTATGATTTAATACATTGACCACAGAGGTGAAGCTGGATGTACATTAGGAAGACTCAGATGTGGAGAAGAAAATTGGAAACCTTTCCCATAAGCCACTGGTTAAGCTGGTGCAAGAAGAGGAGTTGAGGCGAAGATGCAGTTAGCATCTAAAGCAACCCTTTTTAAAATTTTAGGTCTGACTTGATAAAGACACAAAAATCTTAGTTTATTATGTAAGGTTCAATTCTTTAATACTTTTAGTTATAAAATGTCAACTGTTATTATTTTGATAAAGAAGATAAGAAGGTGGGGTATCATAGTTTAAGTAGTGACAGAAGAGTACAGACTTCAGTCTTAACTTTGAGGAGTTTATACTAATGAAACACCTTCTTTGGTCTATTGTCTTCATATAATAGATAACTGAAACTCCATCTTTAACGCAATTGATGAAGCTGCTATCTGAAGTATTGGAAACTTCAACGTTAGGTCCTTTATAATTCTGTTTCAAAATAATTATAATCTAAGATTTGGATTATCAGTACATTCAAGGCTCTCTTAGATGTTGTGAGAATTTAAGGATTAGCTTGCAAATAATTGTATTCCAATTTCATTAGTTGGGAAGAGTTTCAGCTGATAAATCCTTAATTATGATTTGAGTCTTATAACATTTCCTAACCATTTGGAAGATCACAAAGCTAAACAACAATAAATGACTCTTCTAGTCTTCTTTTGGGTATATTTTCTCTCTCTAATTGGAAACTCTTTAGACACAGGTAGTTATGAAAAGCTCTCATGAATGCTTCTCTATACTTCTTAATATGAAATTGAATTGATATAAGACAATATAAGATGGAAATGTAATTAGATGGAAAGATGCTGATTCTATTTTAGGCCAGGCACTGGTATTTAATACCTCTAGGGCATCTCCTGGTCATACTCATCTATTAGATGAGTTCATTAGAACCATACCAATCTGGTATGGATTATGATATTGGAATTATTATATCCCTAAGTTAATTTAGCCCTTGAAATAACTAAATAAAATTGTTTCAGCCCAATTGGAGGCACTACTACTCTTGTAATCAGGAAGATTATTAGGATTGTGTATTAGCACCTCAGTCATGTATATTCACCTCTCAATCAGCCCGATTACATTTGTCATACAGCTGCCAAAATACAATAAAAGAGGGGAACAAAAGTATAGAGTTCAAATTATGATGACCCCTAATTGGGTCGTCGCCAGCCTCTTGATAGTACTAGGTACTCCCTATTTGGGCCATCCATGTATATGTACTATTGCTAATTACAATGATTGACATATATTAAAAATAGAACAAATTAATTATTTTTGCATAAGATTCAAAAATGCAATTAAGTTTGTGCCATAAATTCACTTGGTTCACCCAAGTGGATCCCATAATTGGCCATAATAGTATTATAACATAGCTATTATTAGTTATGATATTTGGGACGATTTAAGTACAATTGAGGCAGTTTTGGGATATATCTAATTATGCATATAAATTAGGAAGGATCAAAGTATCTAGCAATGGGAGTTTTATTAGCATTGATGGCTTTCTCAAAGGGTTTATTTTCAAGTCAACCAGCAAAATCTAATAGATGTCACAGATGTATCACCCCAAGATAGCTTATATATAATTTACTTATATAATGATTTAGTTAAAATTTTTTACTAATTTTGAATTTTACTCTTAAGGATAATTATAATGGAGGTTTGACTGTAAGGATTGGTAAAAAATATAAATTGTATACTTCTATTAAAAATAAAGTGTTGAAATTATTGCATTTTTATAAAACTAATTTATTTTTCTGGACCTTTCCATTGTTAATGTACCTAGTAATATGGTTTTATTTGTAGTTTCAGATTTAAAAAATGAACTATGAGCTTGCTTTTCTAAACACTCTAAAAACCTTGTGAAAAAGATTGATAAGTCAACAACCATGGTATTTAGGACTTAAAGAAAAAGAGAACGCCAACAATGTTGACTATCTAGAGCCATATAAAGTGAAGTCTTCTAGTTAGGTTTTCTACTCTTGGATTCGATGACTATGCCGCCAACAATATGCAATTTAAACTGGACTAAGCAGAGACTATTATTTCTATGTATATGAACACCTAATAAGACATGCTCTGGTAGATAATGAGGCTGACATGAATTATGTATGAAACGTTTTTAGGTAACAATATCAGTTTAGGTGATGGTGAGGACGATGGGGCTGTTCATAAATGTATTTTTAATAGCTGGAGGCTCTTTAATCCAAATGCTCTACAATTTGTATATGTTTTCGCGCAAGCTCCAGTTGAATGTTTCCTTCATGGAAAATGTTATCCTTTTCCCTAAAAATAAAGTGTATAACATGTAAATTTTATAATGATATCTGGAAATATGGGTGTTGCAATCTGGTCTGACCAGCCTTTGAGCAATTCATTATTTGATATATTGATCTTACTACTGGATAAATTAAGGTTTTGTTTTACCTAGCCACTATATTAACGTTGTTCTATAGTTAACATATGTTGTATTGGGGTCATTTTGAGTTAAGTTAGTAAAACTACAATTAATTTCATGCTACCCTCACAGTGTGAATCATCTAATAACTAATGTATAATAGATACATTTGGCGAGGCGGCATTAAACAACTGTATAGCTTAGTAAGTTAAATTTGTCCTTTGAAAAACGCACTTGAAAATCTGCAATTGATGGTGTTTTATTTATCTCAGCAAAGTTACCTATATTTGGTTTAACGGAGCGCCATTTGTTGCAAACTCATTAGGCCTCAGAATTTTTTTCCCTAATTTTTATAAATGTTATGCACCTATCCTGAAATTCTCAGGTACTGCTCAGTAAGCAATAAGTGCACCATTAAGAACCTTGAGAGCTAGAGAGCATATCTAGGATGTACCATTTTGAAGGTAATAATGCTCTTACATAGGTTCTAAAACTTACCACATTTAGACATAACATCTGTGAGCAAAAGCCTTTGTCAGTATTTGATGATACGTTGTTCTTTTACCTAGTATTAACAAAATATCAGCTATCATAAAAAATAGGATTTTGAGTTAAAAAGTTTCACTGATTTCATATAGTACTTTGCTGTTTTTGTGTTATATGACCTGTGCATCTGATATCTGACACCCATGTACTGATTTCAAAATTGTAGTTCTCATTACAGGGAGCACATTCTGTTACCCTGCTTACAAAGTCTATTAGTATGTATCCTGACCTAAAAGGCGTCACTCTTATCCTTTGTGCAAGTTATTACAATATTAAGGAAAAAGGCGACTTGGCTATAGTTTATTTTCATGCTAGTAGTTTAGAAAGCACGAATTGGAGGACTGTTCTGGTAAAGAATTCCTTCTACCTAATATTACAAACTACACTAATTGTCCAATGTCTCTCTGTCTACCTTGCAAGAAGTATCTTAGTTATTACTAAATAATTACCACCTTACCACCTCCAAAGAAATTAAATCCAAATTGGGGATGAATTGCAATTTTAAATACTAAGATATAACAAAAAGCAACTGCTGCTAGTAATACATGTCCAAATATGATATTGTCAAGAAGTATCCACTCAAAATCATATAATGGAAGTTATACTAAGTACATCTACCCTTCCCGTTAGACATGAGGCTTGCCAAGGAACGACTTGGCTTCCATTAGGTATAGACCAGTACACATAATACCATCCATGGTATGCATGACATCTCCATTATGGGAATGTGAGTGTAAAATCATCTGGTGGAAAGGTGTGGAAAGTATTGACATCTAACATTAATTTCTTCACAACTATTAAGCTGAAGCTGGAAGCAACTTCGCCCAAGCTTTTAAACTGTAGGTAAAACAATTGTTTTAGATAGGGGAGTTTGTGTCAGTTGTTTTAGGTCAGGCTCAAAGTTAGGGCTGATCTTCACACGCTTTTGATAGTGAGAAGTAATCAAAAAATTGATCGTTTTATTATGCCAGGGTCTTAAAGGAAATCCAATACATTGCAATATTCCCCTTAATTAGGTCTTGGGTGCAATAAATTATTTTTATCAGTTTACCTTTTTGTTCAGGGCTGAGGTCATTGCCCACATATCCTTGATCGGGAATTGTATGGTCAGTTCCTTAGGATGGGTCCCTTGATTCCCTTTGTTGAGTAAGGCCAGTACCAAAACCGCCAAGTAAAATAAAAACCACAATTTTGAAGAGCACAAGTGAGGACCTTCTAAATATTGTTGAGACTTTTGTCAACCTTACCAGCTTCATTGACTATATTTTATCTACTTGTCCAATAGGGGATGTTTCCCGTTTGTGGATGTGAATATTATCAAATGTATATATGATAACTTTTGCTTAGAGACATATTCTCAATGATATTTATTATCTGCCAGATTATGATCCACAGGATTAATGAGTGTTTCATCAGGGGATGATCCTTGACAATAAAAATAGATTTAGAGTCGATTATATTATTGATAACTTAATTGGCTTGTAGGAGTTGATCTGATTAGTTACAATCAACTAAGGTGTTTATAGTTTCTGGTAAGTAATGCTGCATGTGGTATAGAAACTTTTTGAATAACCTTTTCTGGATTGCAACCTGCTGTTTATTGGTAAGAGTTCCATTACATAAGCAGTTGTTACCAAAAAGGCTAATCCAATAGGTTTTAAGTGAAGACATTGGGACAATTTCTTCGTTTCAATACAGAAGAGGTCGTGGTCAATTATGGATAAAACCCCAATTAATTTAATAAGGAAGATCATCATTTTGCGTGACCATGGAGGGTTAATTAATAGCAACATCCGCCGCTCTTAATTGGGACATCTACCGAAGAGTTGTGTGCTGAATTCCCTATAAATCTTCCTTGGTTTTTCTAATAATGCAGATAGGAAAAAAATCATAAACTTTTTATAACTAGAATGTTTCTGCTCTTGTGATTAGAGTTGTTGGAAAGACAAGAAGATTCTTTTTTCTATATTATTGCTATCTCCGTGGACTCTGCGTGACAAGAAGGAAGAAGAACCTCTTGAGCTTATCCTAGGCTAAGTATCACCAGATGAAATAGGAAAGAATTCTCCTACAATTCCAGACAAATTCACGATTAGGACAAGCACCAGTTTTGTGGCGAACCTAATTAATATTTTTTTATCAGAAGCTCAACTAGAGTAGTAGTCTTCATATTATTGATGCCTATTATGATTTATAATCATTTATTCAAACAACGCACATATAAGGAACCTGTACATTTGAATCAGGGAGCAAAAGCGAGCTATTTTCAGAAAGAGGTAATGAATCACCCACTTATCAATTGGTGCTCAATTGAGTCACTACCAGCTCCCCAGTTTTAACAAAAGGTCATGGAAATTTTGTTGGAGGAAAGATTTTTAAACTTATATCAGTTGTACAATTGGTCTTGATCAGTTTTTGGAAATTAAGACTTTTTTGAGGAAGTACAAAATATCCAGCACTCAACTGTAGGCAGAGCACTGGGTTTTTATATTCTAAAACGGGTGGGGGACTTTTTACTTGTAGTTTAACAGAATGGCTGCCAAATATCCGCAAGACATCAGAATTTGTCCACTGTTAATTTTCTCAAGGTTTGCATTGTTTACTTTGGCCTCCAGAATTAGTAATACAGCAGATGGCACATCTTACACTTTGTTAGATTTTGATGGTTGACTCAAAAATAAACCCTTCAAGAAAACCATCAATACTGATAGATTACTTCCATTGATGGATCCTTTGATTCTCCCAATTCATCTGCATAATTTGATAAATCAGATTCACCTTATAACCGCTCTAATTGTGTCTGAGGTACCCAATTATTGTAGCTAATGATAGATATATTATTATACCATGGCTGATTATGGGTACACCTGGGTGCAAAGTGGTCCCACGGCATTAACTAAATTGCACCTCCTAAATTAGTACATTAATCTTAATGCACTAAGGTGGAAGTTGGGTTCAATCTAATGAAATCAATAACTAAGCATTTAAACATAGACGTCCCAATTATGGGCGTACTTAGTGCTATTGAGAGGCCTGCTGACATCCCAAATTGGGGTGCGTCATCTTTTATGATCATATATTTTTTATCCACCATTTACTGTTAGACGTCAAGTTATGATGCAGCTCTAATTGGGAAGATTTTGATGTTGAGTTCAAAACCAAAGTTGTCCCAATTATGAGAGTAAAATTGCCTCCAATTGGGCTGAAATGATTGTTATTTTTAGTCAATTCATGGGCCAAATTGACTTGGGGATTTTTCATAATTATTGCCATGACCAGCAGAGGATTGGCATAATATGAATGAACTCATCTAATAGATGAGTTCATCCAGGAGATGCCCAAGAGGTATATAATACTGGCGCCTGGCCAGTTAATAAAACATCAATTAATCATCATTTACTAGTTTATTGATCATTAATAACTACTGTTGCTTAGTTTATTAATTATTATCCATCTGTTGTCTGTCAGATATTCATATCTGTCACCATTACATTTATATTAAATAGTTGTGTGTGTTTATTCTTCCCTAAGAGAAGTACATAGTTGCCTGCAAAAGAAGTAGTCCCAATTTTATAGAGAAATAATTTCCTAAAATTGTATAAAGACAGAAGTTCTTGTATTTGTTGATGCCAGTAGACTTAAGAACGGTGAGCATACTGGAGTTACTTGGCTATTATTGAGGATTATCAGAGAATCTACTTCCTGATTATGAGCAGGAGTTTCATTTGAAAAGCGAGTTTATATCCTTGATTTCACTGTTAAGTTAATTTAGATTGCACCATCAGCTGAAAACTTAACACACTTCAACTTGAGGAATTTCTTGACAACTTTTTTATGTGTCAGGCTTTTTGCCCTCATTTAATCAGAAATTATTTGCCTGCTCAAGATTCTCAGATTGTTGCATGCAAGCTATCTACAATATGTTTCTTTAGGGATTTTACCCTTGATTCAACATTATGATTTGCCCCTTCTAGGGGTTTGATTGTAATCTTGCGGATAGGGAGCATATTTTCAGCATATGCCACCAATTTTTATAAGGTAAACTTTAGCGGATTCCGTGACAATGGGGGTCAGAGTGCCTACTGGCTTGAAATTGGATCTGCATATTTTTTGGGGGGTGACAGCGGCCACCCATATAACATTGAGGGTATGCCCCAAGTCTGCTATACATCTTTAGTAACATTGCTCTGGGGGAATCCCTTTCTTTTTTGAAAGAAGTGTAGATGCCTATACAGCCTTATAGCTGTGATGTGAACCTTAAATTACTTTGCCTAAGAAGACCAGGCATACTCAATCCTCAAGGGCCTGAACTAAAGTGTAGATTTTGTGTGGTGAGGGGAGATTGATGGTGGCGATCTTATGGGTTGAGGTACTGGTGCATCAGGTTTCAGGTGTAAATCTTTGATAAACTTTGACAGTTGGTGCATTCTTTTAGGGAATCCAAATGTTCTTATATGCCATATATCCTTTCCAGGCCACCATGTATTGGACTTCCCACTTGATCTTTCAGGATTCCAATACTCTTCCACCTCAAATTCCAGTGCTCCTATTATTAGTAATGGTTTGAACTTTTTGAGTTTTTCCCTTTTTAAGGGGGAAAGAGCGGAAGCGTGGAAGGCTGAGTGAACTTCCAATAGGGGAAGCTCTACGTGGAAGGATCCAATGGACAGTATCATTCTGATGGAAATGGGCTGGCTCTTTTGCACGCCAGTTTCTGACATGGTGTCTTGAGGTGTAAGTTTTGTGTTTGCCATTATAGGAACACCAACGAGATAGTTTAGAGATGGGTGACATTTCATAACAGAAAAACGCTTGTAGTCCATTGCGGCTTTTGTCAGCTGCTTTTGCAATTGTTGGTATATATTGATGATGTTCGTTGAGAAACCACTTCTGCAGGGATTTCAGAGAATATCTGGGTGCTAATGGTAAAAGCTGGGTTGTACTTAAGTTGGTGTGCAGCGGTAACATCCACATCAACATGTATAGGGAGTCAATGTGTGTGAACTGGGCTAGTGGGAAGTCATCCACCCACATGACCTGAGATCCAGTAGCATAGCAGCAAATGTATTGTTCTAGTGACTAATTAACCATTTATGTTTGTCCGCCAGACTATGGGCGGTATCTGGACGACCTTTAGAGTTTAATTAATGCCCCACATAGGGTGTCCCAAAAATTTTAAAGTAAATTGAGGCCCTCTGTACAATTAGTTTAACTAACCATATGGGATATTTATATATATATATCTATATACAACTAAAAGAAAGGATTTTGATCTATTCATGGTAACTATTATGGCGTGCAGTCCACATCCTATATGAAGTTGATTAATTATTGACTTACTACTACTTGAATCCCTAATCCTTCTGGCGTATTTCTAGTTCTCTTAAAGATCATTAATGACATCATGGCCTTGATTACCTAATCCTCTCCTATTTTAGTTCAGCTAATATGCTATTTTTCCCCATATCAGCATAAAAAATATAGGTAATAGGTCTCTTATAATTATTATGAATAGTTATTGGTAATTCAATTACATCTACATATTTTGATTACAAAAAGGCATATTTATATTACAATGTAAATTCCCAAATCCCACATCGATGAATCCCCCCTTGGGTTGGGACCATCTAGTACTAAAAAAAAAGTAAATTCCCAAATCCCTATTAATCACTTTACTGGAATAATTTGGTTACCATACCAGTAGTTTACAAATTCTAAGTGCCGCTTAGTAATTATGAAATGCACCAATGAAAGCCTGTTAGAGATTAATGGCGTAGTCCTTCATTAGGTTTAAACTACCTAGTGCAAAAAAGAAAGCCTGGTAAAGAGATTATATCTAACTGAGATTAAAAACTGTAAGGGGGTCTTTTTTCCTAAATGTCTTGTTTTGGTCTACTTTGTGTTTAGTAAAATGAGCCACATAATCATGGGCTGTA
Organism: Massospora cicadina; assembly: GCA_022478985.1. Lineage (NCBI taxonomy): Eukaryota > Fungi > Entomophthoromycota > Entomophthoromycetes > Entomophthorales > Entomophthoraceae > Massospora > Massospora cicadina. Next base: position 69,319 of record JAKSZP010011909.1, read on the forward strand.
TTGAATACTACTGTGGTCTCTCTTATTTTTTATTAATCTAAGCCATATTTCTGTATAAGGTTCCTTTTTGTTAAGTTTTTACCCAGATTGCTATCTTAAACATCATCTGGTTTGTTAATGTATATTGACATGTGCATCTGAAATATAACGCCTAAGTGGGTTCAACAGTGGTGCTCACTACATAGACCACTTTGTTATACTGAGCATCTAAATTTGGAAATATGAGTTCTAGTAATCTAGTTATGTATTATCTCATGATGGAGATAATGCATCCCTCTGCCACATTAGTGGTTGGCCACGAGGCCTTACAAATTATTCCTCTGAAATTTGATAAGTAAAATCAGACTTCAATGCTCATGTTGACTTTTTGGCTGGCATCATGATAGGCCATGAACGTCAAGTTAAAAAATTAGTATGAGCTTTAGAAACTCATCTAACGTCGCCTCAAAGGCCTAGATGCAATTATGATTGGAGCCATGCCGTCTGTTACCAAGCTCTATCAGATAAACAATTCTTCATTTAGGGAACTTTTAATTTAATAAAAAATTAAGGTCCCTGGTGAATGAAAACATCGCCTTAAAAGCGGACTTTTTTTCTGCTAATTAAGCAATTGTATATACGTAAACTGTATTATAGGAAGAACGCTGCCAATTTTATAAAACCATGAATCAATCTAAATTGGAGACCTATCAGTATCAAATAAGTGCCACTGGGGCTAAGTTGCTTGGGAACCCATTCAACTAAATCTGATAGTGAAGGTGATGAGGCACAAGTTACAAGTAAATTGCCTGTTGCTTTCCCATCTGTTTTAACAGTTAGAGCTTCTGAGCATCTGACGCTATGGTGGTTCAAATTTATGAAACTACCCCACCTCATCTTCCAAAATTGGCAAATCAAGGGTAACAGAGAAGGCCATTGGGCTCCGCAGCATGGAACTCAGCTTTTAAACTAACCCTTTTAATTTACCATGGTTCAGTAAAAATTCAAACGTGACTTTTTTCTTTATTTTTTTTAAGATTAGCATAGACGGAGCATCTCAAAACCGCTATTTTGGGAGCAGAGATGTACTTTCTGGACTCCAAAAATTGGGAGTTGGTTATGCCAAAACTTAAAGAAGGCCAGTGTGTCCTACCATAACATTAAGGACCTCTTTATTAAAGAGTTAAGTAGTGAAGAAAGAATGCCACTTAGAAAATAGACTTTTTTAATTTCATTTAAAAAAAAACCTAGGAAAATTTTTGCTGGTCGTTTTTATTTGGATGCGCAGACACTATCTCAGGCTAAGGTAATAATTAATTTTGACACCCAGATCCATACTTCGCCATGCATGTGAGCCCTACAAAGAGTTGTATGGGGTTTTGATACCAGTTTTGAATGAAGAGAAATATGTTACACACATGGTAAATTATCTCCGCCAATGTGACGCAACTCTTAAGTCACCTGACAAAAGTGATCATGAGTCCCTTGTGACCCTCAGTATATTAATATATCCTAGAAAAGAATTACCTCAGCCTTATGGCCCTCAGTCTGACTGACCTGATATTAGTCAAATATCTATTACCCTTGTAAAAACCTGGAGCAAAATGTCAATCTCAGGCCTAATCTGGGTGCTAACCCAAAGTCCATTTGGTTGGACCCGTTCATGTAGGCGACTTGAGAAAAGTTAGGGCTTAGTAAAATCATGATTTTTAGCCTCTGTCGCTTTTACATAAATACCTGGTCAGCACTAATCCCCAAAAATATATTCCACAAGCTGGCATTTTCTAAGCCCAACCCACTTTCAGCTGTTCAGTCAAGATTAGTAGATGATAGATTATCAATTACTATCTGTTTTCCAAAAAATGTGACGCTGATTTGTTGAAGTTTTGTTAAAGGCTTAAACTCAGCAGTTAGAAAAATAGGATCTTCCAGTTTTGGGGTACCCTACTTTAGAAGAAAATCTAAATTGCAATACCCATTTCTATTTAAAGTCTTCTATCTCACATCTAGGTGAAAACATATAAATTTATTTTGATCCAGCAGATTTTTTGCTGTTCATGCACTAAATTCAGGTGATAGTACATCCCAAAGTGTTCCTATATTAATATTTCTGTAAATAAGCTCAAGATCATTAGTATCATAGACAGTGAGGCACAAATTAATATCATGTTCACTTGACTGGTGAAGAACTGGGAATTTCTCCAGTCATAGATCAAGCAAAATCTATGATACTGAAAGCTCTTGGACCACAACCTCTAAAGGAGCATATAGCACATTACTGTTTTCTTTTAGCTCTTTAGTGATCACTGCTCCTGCATTTGTTTTCCCTAAATAAAATTATGGCCTTTTATTTGGACCTCACTTATTAGGAAGTATATGAGTAAAAGCTAATTTTGGAGAAAATATGCTAGAGTTACTGGGACAAACTTTTCCACTATATTATAACTGGAAGGATGCAAGCCCTGATGAATTTTATTTATTTAACCAAGGCAAGCTGACCAGGGGACAGGCATCACCAAAAGAAAGAAACGAAAGAAATGACATGAAACCTGAACAGGGTCAACTCCGTCGAAGAAAGTTTCTCCACCTCCAGATCGGGACTCAAATTTTTCTGGTTACGTCATGGGTAAGGTTTTCGTGTTATTAGACCTACTAACCGCCAATAGCTTCCTTTGGCTGGCACCCTGATCAATGTGCGAAGGGCGGGAATCGAACCCGCAACCTTCAGGTTGGTAGCCATACGCCCTTACTGACTTGCCTTCCACCCCCAGCCCTGATGAATTTAAAACAAGGGTTAATTAACCTTGCATTCACAAATAGTACAGTGCCAATTGGATATCAGCAGCTTCGTGGACATACCTGATGATTACAAAATCAGATTGTAGAATCTAAGTGAATTCCCATTCAAGCTAATAAGAACTTATTCAATCTACTGAGTCCCAAGTCATAGTAGGGCCAAAATCATTTTAAGTGTCCCTCAAGGATTATATGGCAATATAGTTGCACTGTTTGGCCATTCAATTGGAAACTGTTGTCACGCCCATCCTGACCTACCAGAACATGGTGAAATTCAGGTGCTGTTATACAATCTATATCCTTATTCTGTGAAAATTAAGTGAACCAGATAGTCGCTTTTGTTTATATTCTATCTATTAAAGAGGTATCAAATATCCATAAATCTGGAGATATAATGACTTTGACTTGAGGAAAAGTGTGCAAAATTGGTATGCTCCATTTTTATTATGGAACATCTTTATGGATTAAAAGAGGAAGTAAATGGTAATCTCAGACTTTAGTTGATAAATATAGTAGTATTTTTTGTGAAAGATGGGTATAATTTTGGCTGTGCACATCATGTATTACACCAGCTTGATACTGAAAATCGTTCACCAATATTCCTTAGTCTTATTAGGCGTTCAAAGGGGGCGGATGAAGTTATTAACAATGAAAACAAATCAACTTGTTCAACTGGGATGTTATTGCCCTTCAAGAGTCCTGAGAATCCCCTATTTTGGTTATAAAAAATAAAAGTGGATCCAACAGAGTGGTAATAGTTCACTCAAAACTTAACATATTACAAAAATTCTTATTCACTACCTTGCATCAATGAAGTGCTGGGCCGCTTGGGTGGCACAAGATATCTTTCCGCTATGGATATAATCTCTGGATATTAACAGATTGAGTTGCCAAAGGAGGAACAGAAAAGTGCGCAATAATTACCGCTTGAGGTCTATACCAACCTACTAGGATGCCACAGGGGCTATGTAACTCCCCAGTGACATTCCACCATACTATGGATAGCATAATGGGAGATAAAATATTTACTAGGTGTTAGATAGCTAGAAAAATCTTTCTTTCACTTCATTACCCAAATCAAAGCCAAATTCGGATTTTAAAGAAAATACAGAAAAATAACCTCTCAATCAAGCCAAAACTTACCAAAGTCGATGCAATCAACACCTGCTACCCCAGCTTGGGGTGGTGGTGCACCGCCATCTGGTGTTTTTCAGCTGCCACCTAAGCGCGCCTGGACTTGCTCTGTTAGCCCTCCCAACCATACCAGGAGTTATGTCACCCCTTGGTACTTGGCCCACCACCTTGCCAGTTCTCAGGCTTTGCTCCAGAGCCTTTTGGTGTTCCCACGGAGCACTTTGCATTTTGTCCTCTGGGTCAAATATGAGAATCTCTTCCCATACGCAAGCGCAGTCATCATTAAGATGGCCATGGCAGTTTTCAAACCTGCCAGCTTTATTGAATTCCACCCCTTTAATGGGTATTTTGACCTCAGCTTCCGCTCAGAAGCCAATACAGTGGCAGCAGCCAAGCTGCCATTAATTTTTAAAAAAATTTCTTTGCCCACCGTCTGCACCCAGCTCCCAGATGAGGCCTCTTTAGTGGTCCAGTTCGCTGGATTGCCCTCTTTCCTTTCCCCCAAATGCCTCCACCACAAGCTCACAGAGGGTTTGTTCATTTACAGCGCAGACCCCATGTTGCAGTTTGTGGTTCCCAATGGGGCAGATCAGTTGGCAGGGCCTCACGCCTTTGCAATGATCCAACTATATATTCACAACTCTCACCTCATGATTCCCCCCCCACACACACCGTAATCAGATCCACCCCTGATCACCCATTCTGGGTGTGCATTGAAAATGGCTGCGCCATTTGCCCCTTGTGCTTTGAGCTTGACCACTAAAAGCGCAAGTGCCCCACAGTTGCCACTTCCTCTGCGTCTGCTGCTCAGGGCTCAGGCGCTGCCCCAGTGGCTGCCTCACCCCAATTTTTGAATGGGGCTCAATCCTCCTGCCCCCAATGTTGGGGAATTATGGCGCTGCTTCCAAAGTGGTGACCATTTAAAATTTCTGAAAATCTAAAATTTTTGAAAATTCAATCAGATTACAGAATCCTGAGTTGATGTCTGAACCATTTTCAGCTGAGCTGCCATGGTCAACAGCACATAGCCAATAAGCTCCAGCTGCAGCCCCAATTCCTGTGGCTGGCCCAGCGCTGGCCGAATCCAATCCATTTGAGGCTCTCAAATGGATTGAGGAAAATGGACGTCCATGCCACATTAAACCCAATTTTGCTTTAGAGGAGTTCTTTGTTGACCCTCCCAAATTGCGTTCCCACCATTTTTGTCCAAAAAATGGGTTTCCCATTTATAAAAATATTAATGATATGGCAGTTGCGGCTGCAGCTGCCCCAGCCAACACTTTCCTCGACCATCAACTCCATGGGGCAATGGTGCCCCTTGTCAAGGGTATTCCTATCCCCAATTTTCCTCATGATTTTGAGGAAGATGCAAAGTATGAAATTGAGGAGCTTGCTTTTGGTGTGAGCCATGATTGCATTGATGCAGCAAAAACTTCTCTTTTTGAACCCAATTATACCCAAACCAAATGGCGCATCAAGTCATTTACATGTGTGCCAGCTCTCATCAATTTTGCGAGCATCAACTTGCTCAATATGTTGAGGCGATGGACACCGCTGGCCTCATTAACAATGAAAACCCCTAACTTTACCTCCTTTTGCCCCATGTCGCTGATGCTTCCACCCCAATGCTGTCGGCCATGGTCTGCCAGCTAAAGCAGGAACCGTACAAAAGTTTCCCCAAATCCTCCTCACCATCTGATATGGCTTCCTAGTCCGATAACCTAGGGGCTATATTAGGAACTTTTTAATCTATGACAATCCCTTTGGCCCATTTGCAAATAAAGATGCGTGGCGGCTCCCCCTTTTGGGTTATCCAACACTAGTACTAAAAATATTTACTGTGTGTTAGTATATCTGGATGACATAAGTGCTTTTCCAGAATGTTCACGGAACATTTTCAGAATTTAGAGGAAGTTTTACCTGTTGGCCAAAGCTGATCTTAAAATCAAACCTCATAAAGTGCAATATCTTCTGCAAACAACTTGAATATCAGGGGTTTGTCATTGACAAACAAGACTTATGGACCCAGCCCACTAAGGTTGAGGCTATCAAAAAATGTCATGGCAAATAAAAAGCGTGATGTTCAGGTACTTTTGGGAATGGTCAGCTAATATCGCCAATTTGTGGAGATCTTTAAGTAAAATAGGTGAACCGCTTTTTCACCTTCTTAAGAAGGTACCGTTCAAATGGATGGTAAACTGCCGGATGGCTTTTAATCAGCTAAGGACTTTCCTCACAAAAGCGCCTATAATGATTTATCCAAACTTTAATAAACCAGTCTAACTCAAATGGCGTCATCCCTCACCACCATAGAGGTGGTGTTAACGCAAGTCAATGATGAAGGGGTAGAACAACCCATTGCTTACTGCATCAGGATGCTAGACATACTTGAATGGAATTATACTGTTACAAAAAAATTTCTGGTTTCCATTTACACTTGTAACCAAATTTGGGATACAACCTTGGAGTGCAATTTACTTTGATAACTGACCATGCCTCTTTGCGTTAGTTACATAATATTAAGGAACCTGAAGGACTGATGTTTGCTGTTTCTCGAAATTACAAACGTATGACTATGAAATTCAACACCAGCTCAGCGTTCAATATTAAAACGTAGAAGAGCTCTTCCACCTTCCCACCATAGTCTTGATAGCTGATCGCGCCTATTAATTGTTTGAGAAAATGGTGACTTATCAGTATAGTTTGAACCTGAGAAGGTTCAGCATATGCTAGATAAAACAATGTAGAATAAATTTGTGGAGAACTAGAAACTGTTTAAGATCATTAACAAAAAACCCTTCATGGTCCCTAAGCCCACCACGAAGACAAATTTGGATTATTGCTGCACATAAGGTGACAGGGCATAGTGGGTATAAAAAAATTCTCAAACAATTATGATCCTATTATTTTTGGAATTACATCGTTTATGATATTCATGAGACTCTCAGCTGCTGCCAAGAATGCCAAGATGAAGACCCCTACTAGAAGGTCACTTCTCATCAAACTAATTACCCCCTTTTTAGCGCACTATCTTAATTAACATTGTGATGACCTTGACCAATACATCCAATCAATTATATATAATCGTAGCTATTGATCACTTCACCAAGTCGTTGAAGGCCAAAGCTGTTAAGGGCCTGGGCACAATGGCCAGCGCTAATAATATTTTGTAGAATATAATTACTAGCATGGTTGACCAAGATTAAATTAGTGAATATTAGGACCTACTTTACATCCCAAATGATCAATAAGATTAGTGATATAATGGTAATATAAGGGGCGTTATATATTCCCTATCACCTTAAGATAATGGAACCATCAAATGAGTGAACAGTACACTGGTTGATATTTTACTTAAGTAAATTAAAGTCAAAGCAAGCAGTTAATCTTTACATGACTACAGCTGTATTCATGTACAACATCAAATATTACTAGGACATAGGGCACTCCCCAATTGCCTTACCTTATTGGAAACAGTCCAGATTTCTTCACTTTTGGCTACTGTATTAAAGGAGTGAGAATGATTCCTAGATGATACCTGGATAAGCTTACACGATCTTTAATTAATTTACAAAGCTCTTTCTACTCCAGTGCACTAACTTAGAAAGTAAAGGCAAGGAGCATGCAATAATGAGGACCACCAGACTTTAACTATTTTGAGTGTAGGGTAATTAGTCTGGCATTATGATAATCCTGGCTTTGGAAGAAATAGCAAATTGGAGCACATTTGGGAATGTCCTTTTGAGATTATAGAGAAGACATCTAAAGATGCCAATATAAGAAAGGTCCTACTAAGGGCTCTTTTTTCAATCAAGTACATGCCAAGTATTTTAAGAAGTATAAATCACACTTCAGCTTTATGACCTTGATCTTACTTTAACTTATTGGACCCCCACTCATCTTTGATACCTGATGTCTGTTCAAGTGTGATGAAATGTTATAACTGGTTTGGTCAGCCATCTAGGATAATTTTTTATAATTACTTTTATATTCAACCTAAAATTTGAATAAAGGATTTAATTTGGTCATGGTAATTGTTACGGCGTGCAGCCCATATTTCTATATGAAGTAGGTCAATAATTAATTTAATATTACTTAAATCCCTAAATCCCACTGGCGCATTTCTTGTTCACTTAAATCATCAGCTACTTAAGCCTTGGCCTCAATTTCCTTTCGCCTCCAATCTTAGTTCAGCTAATATTCTAAATTTACCCACGTCAGCACAGAATCATTTGTAATAGGACCACTTATAGCTATCAAGGCCTGCCACTGGTAATTCAATTACATCCTGTGTATTTTAACTACAACTGCATACTGATCTTATGGTGAAATTCCCCAAGCCCTATTCACTCGCTTTCCTGGCATAACTTAGATATTATGCCGGTAATTTACCAATCTTAAGTGCTTCTTAATAATCACTAAAAGCACCAGTAAGTACTCTGGTAGAGAGAGCATACTCTGTGAGATTGCAACTGATGGGTTTTCATTATATATCTAGATTTTATTCTATAATTGAGTTTTAGTATAGACAGCCACATTTAACTGGTACTATTAGATAAGTTAGTGCACTCTCTAGCTTTTATTAATGAGAGCCTAAAATCCTGAAACTAAGGTTTTTTGGTCTCTTTTTACCCAGATTGCTTTCCTAAATTTGTATCCGTTTTGGCTAGGTATTTTGACCGGTACATTTGAAGTATGACACTTATGTTTTATTTCAATGCCCTCTATTGCTCACAACCTCTTGAGGAACTCAGATCCTGGTGAGGATGTAGGACACAAACATTACTTTATTCTTCACTGTGGTTTTCTGTAGACATGGAATAAGTATGAAGTATAATGGTAATTGGTCCACCATTATGATCATGTTGAATCCTCGTGAGGGTGGCAGGCCTACAATAATGTCTACCAATACCATTGTCCAGGGGCCCACCACCTGTTGGAGAGGGTGTTGATTTTGGTTCTTTCCCATCCTGACAGTTTCAATTGTGCGCATATGAGGCAGCATTCTACCCATGTGGGCACTTCCTTTGTTAAACTGTTCCAGTCATACGTGCATTAAATCAAGTGATGCTTTTTTTGCACTGGGGTGCCCTGGTCAGTGGATCATAATTTTCCCTTATAAGCCCATGGTTAAAGTTCTTCGGGTACTCATACTCTATCGCAGAGTATTTACCCTCTCCTTTCTGGATGTACCTTCTGGAGGAGCTTTTCCCTGCCTATATCCTATACCTCAAGGGTTGTCCTTATGGGGGTTTTGGCATTGGGTATACATCACATCCTCTAGGAGTGGGAGTTTGGTATCTAGTGTTGAGGTTGTTCTGAGAGTATTGGTTGAGGTAAGTTCAATGAGGATGGCGTTTGGCTTAGGCGGGTGCCTGATGGGGATTTTAGCTTAGGTAAAGGTGATAATTGCTATAGCTGCCATTTTCCCTGTGGGATCTGCCACAACTTGCTCCAGTGGAATTGATTAAAATAGTTCATAATTCCACTGTATCAGGTCTGATTGATGAAATTCTGCTTAGGATGTCTAGCAGTATGCTGTCAGCCCTCGGACAAACTCATACTTGAAGTGAAATTGTGAAGGTTTTGGCGCATCCTCAATTGTTGATGCGCCAGCTTCTGGGATTTGTGGTAGTATGAAAGCAACTTGTGGTCTAAGCACTGTTACCATGTGCTTTTCTCCAAACAGCAAGTATCACCAGTGAATTAGTGATCAGGCGACGGAAGCCAAATCTTTGTCATAGATTGCCCACGAGCATTCAGCGCCTGTGTATTTCTGGGAGAAGTACGCCACCAGGTGCTCATGTTTGTCATTTCCTGCAGTAGGACGGCTCTTATGGCCGATCTAGAGGCATCATATGCTATGATGTTTAGTTTGTCTTAATCAGCATGGTGCAGCACTGGCGCAGTAGCGAAAACTTCTTTGATGGCATCAAACGCATGTTGGCATTCTTCCAACCAAACAAATTGCGTGTATTTGCCCATAAGGGGTGATCAGGGCGGCCAGTTCTGAGATAGCCAGAGAGAACGTTTCATAAAAGTTAACTGATACTAGGAAGTTGCAACGCTGCCTTTGGTTAGTTTGGGTAGAGCATGATCTTATTGCTCCCAGCTTGGTGGGAGTGATGTCTTGTCTGTCCTTGAGCATGAGGTTTCCTAGGAACTTCACTCCATCCGAAAAAAATATATCTTGAGGGCTTTGGATGCAGACCTGCCTTCTTTAGAACGGCTGCCAAGGAAGCTAAGTCCTTCTCAAGCTGTTCTGGTGTGGAGGAGTTGACCAAGATGTTATCAATATATGCCATGGCGCACATAAAGTTGGCGGAACTCCAGAGAATGTTCAATGAACCTTTGGAACATGGCGGGAGCGTTTTTGAGGCTAAATGGCATGACTTTGAACTGGAAATGCCATGTTGGGTACCGATTGATATCAGCCATACAGATCCTTCTCTTACTATAACCTGGTTAATCATTCACTTAATCCAGTTTTGAGAACATTTTACTTTGCAATTTTTTGGATATAACAGCCTTGCATCGTAAATGGTAGGGGTCAGAAATGATGACAATTTAAAAGTGGTTGTAATCCACACATGGCTGTAGGGTGCCATTAGTTTCTTGGTGAACACCACTGAGGACAATACTGACGATATTTTTTGTAGCCATCCCTTAGCTAGCATTTTATCATCTGGCCTTCAGATCCTGGTCTTTGGTGGCAGTGTAGGGGTAGAGCGGACAGTTGATCTTGATAAGATCTACCATTAGATGAAAACAGAATAAAACTTGGAGTTGGGCAGCAGATGAATTGCGACATTGATGTCAAGAAATCGCCTTATAAGGCTTGAGGATACAGGGCATTGTTAGCAGTTCTGAGCTAGCATAGGAGAGGTGTACTCTATGGTCATGATAGTGTTGTCTTCCATCAGGGTTTGAGCAGGGGATCTCATCTACATGTCAAAAGGAGGTGAAAGTGAGAGTGTTAAGTTCAATGTTGATGGATACCAGCTGCTGGTGACCACCAACCCACGCCCAAAAACACAGTATAAAGCAAGTCTGGGATTGCTGAGAAATTGGCGTAGAAGTGGTGTCCAAGGGCCGAGAAAAGTAGTAGCTTCCCAAGGGGCAGTGTAACATTGATATGCAAGAGACTTTCATGACAGGAGCGCCATGGTAACCATTAGGTCTAGTGCTTAGGCCACTTGAGGTCAATAAGTTATCAGATGACCGGTGTCCACTAAGTCGTTTATTACTACTCATGTTGATCTTATTTTTATACTTACAGTAAACAGAAAGTAAGTGTGATCATAAGTACTAAAGCTATCAATAACTCATACACCAGGTTTGATATCTATGTCTGTGGCTGAATTGTCTCAGTATTAGACTTCATCAGAAATTAGGAGGGCATTGTCGCCACTAGGGAATAGGATAGATGGGCTGATGATGTCTGTTGAGTCAATCAATGGGCATATGTGGTTAAGATTTTGATGATCAGATTTCAGTGGCATTATGCTTTGATTCATTCCATCATTTTAAGTTGGTATGGGGACACTGTTGAGCCTCTGGGTTCCCCAGGATAAAATGTATAAATGGGGGTCTATTTACCACGCCGCCTATAAGGTTCATGAGGTTGGGCTTTTGGGTGTCAGGATGCACTACCAGAATCCCAGGGGAGTCGTGTAGTATTTTACAACTCCTAGTAAGTTGAGTGGATGGCTAGTCATTTTATACGGAGTCTGAGCGAACTTTCTGGGTCATGGGAGATGGTGGTACTAACTCAAATACTCTGCTGAATTGGAGCGCATAGGGGCGAAGGGAGTGAGGGTGAGTACTGCTGGTTCCTGGGGATGGGTCATTGGATGGTACTTATCCATCATGTTGAACTCTTTCACACTATCAGCGTTCTGGTCTGATTCTCCATCTACACATCTGGATGCCTTCTCTTCCCTATCCATTATCATAAGCACGCCTTCATTGTGAGTGGGTGGGGGTGGTCTATCAGTCTGGTGGAAGGCTCTTGGCGGTGTTGGTTTACTGTTCCATATGTACCTTGGGCAGGCTTCAATTTGTTTAGCCAGGCTGTATGTTCCCTCTGAGGTTTGGGGCCTATTATACCATGCCACGTGTGAGCTCACCCTGTGGTTGAGGGAAGCTTTATAGGCATCAATGACAATATCTTCTGGGAGCTGAAAGGATTAATGAACTGTCTGAGTGCCTTGATGTGATCCTTTAAACTTGGTCGACGGCCACTAAAGTAATATGGAGTAGATAAGTTGGGGTCTCAATTCTGGGGTGACCACAAATAGTGATACAAGAGTGAAAAGAGAGGGGGAAGCCTCACATAGGTAGGATTTTTTTAGAGTACTGAGAGGGCCCAAATTTTTGCATCTCCTTGTAGAGAATTGAGTAGGGCTAGCCATTGCTGTTCTTCTAAGATCTCCATGTTTCATGTTAGGGTGGCTCTAAACTATATTTCAACCAGCACCTCAGCTCCTGCTGAGCTATCTCATTTGAGGGCAGGAATAGGCCAACCACCATCACGTTGCAAGCTTGAGCGTTTGAGGAGGAGGTCAGTTGTGATACCCAGATTAGGAGCACTTGGAAATTTCTCATATTAGCGTAATCCATGATCAGCATGTCAGGAGAGCGCGCATGAGCCATATAGACTTCTTTCAGCTATCAATTGCCCAGGTTCAACAGGTCTCTGACCATCGGCTTTAATGCTGTATTAAGTGACTGGGTTATTATGTCAGACATTTGGCGTGCCAAGGAACAACTTTGCCTCATTTGAGATTTAATACCCATAATAGCACTAATAGTCTGCATGGCATCACTATTCTGAGAATGCGAGAGTAAAATCTGCTGTGGAAAGGTGAAAAGTTTTAATTTATTAAACATTAATTCTGTCCCAACTATTAAGCTGAGAACAAGCAACAACTTCTTACAAGCCTCCTAGGCTGTAGGGGAACCAATTGATTTATGTAGGATAGTTTGTGTCCATTGATCTGGGTTGGGTTTGAAGTTGGAGCTGATCTTCACATGCATTTGGCAGTAATGGGCATTCAGCAAATTGATTTTGAATATTCCAGGGTCATTAACAGAGATCAACTCCATTGAAATATTCCCCTTGATTAGATCTTGGGTGTAATAGGTCCTTTTAATCAGTTTATCTTGTTGTTTGGGGCAGAATCATTTCCCACATTTTCATGGGTGGGGGGTTTTATGGTCAGTTCCCAGGGTGGGTATCTTGATTTCCTCCATTGAGTGAGGCCAGTACTGAAACAACCAAGGAAACAGCAACCACCATTGCAAAAATGCAGTGAGTGGGGACCTTCCATTGGTCATGGCCATTTTGTTGGGGGGAGACAGAATCCTAAAAGTAATACTATAAAATTGGTCTTATCAGGTTTCAATAATTAAGGTTTTATTCAGGAAAGTACGAAACAATGCAGCACTCTACTGTAGGAAGAGCGCTGGGTTATATATTATAAAACAGGTGGGGACTTGCATACTTACATGACAACAAAGTTGCTGCCAAAATTTCCCACGGACATCAAACTTTGATTATTGTTGCTTTTATCAAGTCTTCTATTGTTTTATGGGGCCTCCAGAATTTAATATAGTGGTTAGCTCATCTGACGCTTTGACTTGGACTCCTTGCAACTTTTTTGGATGTCAGGCTTTTCACCATCAATTCTTCAGAGAATATTTTGACAGCACAATGTTCCCAAATTGTTGCATCCAAGGGATTTTTAACACATTTTATTGGGGATTTTAAATTCATTTGTGTGTGGTGATTTTGCTCCTTCTGGGTGTTAATCATAGTTTTACAGAATGGGTGCTATATTTCTCAGCATATGACCCAAATTTTTATGAGGTACGCTTCAGTGGATTCTGTGATAAGGGGGTTAGAAAGCACACTGACATGAAATTAGGACTGGCATATTCTGAGGGATGGCAGCAACCCATCACATAGAGAGGGTATGCCCCAAGTCTATTATTTCCTTCAGCGGCATTGCTCAGGGAACATCCCTTTATTTGCTTAAAAAATGTTAACTGCCTATTCAGCCTGATAGCTTTGGCAGGGATCCTTACACCTCCAATTACCAAGTCTAGAGTATCAATTATCATCAACTTGTTGAAATTTCTGGACTGGCTAAATCCATGATATCCCAACAAAATCACTTCCTTTGTACTGGGGCGGCTGGACATCACCTTTCATGATCATCATGCCATCATTTTGTATAATCTTTAAAAACCTTATAATTCTCACCAGAAGGTTATAGAGCTGTCTGATCAGCAAATTATGAACTTTTGCGAGCCATAAATAAGCTATATAGTTGGTAATAAGCCCAAAATGGGTCGCTGATGCTCCCACCCCAATGCTGTCCGCCATGGTCCGCCAGCTAAATTGGGCGCCGGACAAAATTTTCCCCAAAGCCTCCTCGCCATCTGATATGGCTTCCTAGGCTGATAACCTAGGGGCTATATTAGGAATTTTTTAACCTATGATAATCCCTTTGTTTGGCCCATTTGCGAATAAAGATGCGTGGCGGCTCCCCCTTTTGGGTTGGGCACCACTAGTAATAAAAATAAAATAAGCCCTAAATGGGCATCAGACATAACACAACACTTTAAACTTTCAAAAACTACCTTAAGGTAGAAGGAGTATGACACACAGAATCTAAAGCAGCAGACCATGAGGCTATTAAATTAATTCTGATGCTATAAAGCAATCAAGTTCCAACTTAAATGGCCACATTGGTTAACCCTTAAAGACTTATTAGCCCACAATTTCCTAGTAAAAGTATTAGTACAACATACTGAAGATAATCCAGATTGTCTTAATGGTATCATAGCGTCCGCTTCCCCTATTAACGTTCTACTATGTTAGGCATCTAAGCTCCCATAGAGCCGCTTGTTAACAGCATACCTTGATAAAATTTTCTGCCTGACTTTCCTGAGAAATCCTGGAAAGCAATTTCTTAGCCCACATTTGACATGGGCTGCACATGTGCCAATGCGCCAAGTTGGCTTTAATAACCCCAACTACCCACACACACTCCAAAAACTCAAAAGCTTTTTATATATTTAAGCTTATTAAGCATGCTGAGTATCAGCTAACCCAGCATTTTGAATTTATGCATACTTCATACTTTTATGGTAATACTAATTCAACATTTTCCTACCTTCTTCTACATGCCGCTGATGCCATCACATAAAATCTGTCCTATAACATAAATTCCGCAAGTCCACTCTGGACAGAGATCCCCTTGACCTCCCTTCCCCATCTGATATGGCTGCTTACTAACTGATGAGTTGCCAACTAGGAGTTTTGTTTAATCTTATTTTTACTGCAAAATGAAAATTCATGGAAGCCTCCCTCTTGGGTTAATCCCCTCTAGTATTAAAAATGTTGCCTTGATATCCTAAAATTAAATTTGGATGGTGCCATCTGCTCCAATATTGATTTGTACCATAAATTGAACTTTCTACGTCTCTAAGTAAAGGCTATGGCACAGTATGAAAGGTTACTAATTAGTGAGGCTTATGACCTGAAAGATGAGATCCTAATTTCTACCCAAAAGATTATTATGCTGAGAAGTTGATACAGGTGGAATCCCGCCATCTTGCAGATATGTTGGTTCAGTTAAAAACAAGATCTGAAAAGTCATTTTATATTCCATCAGGGTAAGACAAGTGAACAACCTTCATAAACATAATTCAAAATAAAATACCTCCCTACTGAGACTGACACTGAGGGCAACAAGGCTCTTTGAGTTTATTGTGCCAACATTCTCACATCCATTCAAGCTCTTTAGTTTGCAACCATTCTGAAACTCTGACGACTCCCCACAATCTTTTGGCACATATTATATGCAAGACTTAATACAATAAGATTACAATACTGCTGCGCCTCTACTTACCTTACCTTGAAACCCTCCACGCTTGCTGCTCTAGTGGCTCAAAGCAATTTGCTCCCACTTCTCATCTTCTTAGTCTGGAAATTTATCCAAAATTAAGAAAAGCCTTTTGGCTTAATGGCAGCGGAAGTTAATGTCATGAGCCCTATTGATTTTATTTAAGTTTGACATGAATGTGAGTGTGCACAAATTTATTGCCTACATGAGATTAATATTTATGGTTCCTCTGAAAAAGCTAATCTGGAAAAATATTAAAAACCATGGAATCCAAAATATAGGAATCAGTTATGCCAAAAATAAAGTTTGATGTTATGACATACCTTGCCATTAAGCCCCACCATTCAAGATTCAGAGGATCAGAAAGGATGACCACTGTTAAGACAGAGTTCCTTGACATCTCCTTTCAGATAGGATGAATCAGTGGCAATATTTGTCAAGTTTTTTTGCCTTTAAGAAAAAATGCTATAAGTGACCTATGTTATATAAGCCTTTGACGCCCACACCACACTTTTACATGCTTTTTGTATACCCAACAGCTTCTAACATTATGTTAAACAGGGGTAATGCACCCTTTTAGGGTTAAAAAGGGCTGAAACCCCAAGGATCAACCTCTTACCCAGATTTCCTGAACTATGACTTATTCTGTACAAAAGATGGGTAGCCACTTCCCTCCCTGTTTTCCATGTACCTTCCCTAAACAAACTTCCAAGCCCAAACTAACCTCAGTTTTAGAATCTGCGGAGCTTTACCTAGGAAAAAGTAGATAACACTATGCAGATCAAAAAAATTTAGGTAATACACATCTGGTCCCCATTACCTTGCGCCAATCATAGCTCAATAAGGAGACATTGCAGTTGTAAAATATTTGACACATGGGGCAACCTAAGATGAATATAATTTAGATAATAAGTCAAAATTAGTTAAAAAAAGTCAAAAAAAATTAAAAATTGTAAGATTTGGATATTAAATCCATCATCAAATTCCAAGATTATTAAAAACACGTTTATGCAATTTAAGCTTACTAAAAACTGTTAGATAAATCAAGAAATTTGACCTATATTTGTTAATATGGAATATTGATTGAGGTAGCAATTTCTGTAATATCTAATTCAAAATGGCATTGAAGTCTGAGGTTTGGCTTAGTAATTCCCCCAGCCCAACCATAACTCAGATCCTTGCTAATGTTAGGGTGTTGGATCTTTTGTTTTTTTATAGTTAAACTAGTTTTACTTTAGAAATATCAAAATTTAACAGCTTGTATTATTTTTAAAGCTTAATATATGATAGCTTGTGCTATCTGAGATTTAAAAAAGCCTTGGCAGAACTTTTGGTTCAAATCCATAGGGTAACAGCACAAACAACACTAACACCCTCAACAGCTTTCACTTCTCCAGAAATCCCAGAGACCCTCTTCCTTCCCCCTTGTTTTGATCCCAAAAGGTAGAATGTCGCACTTTACCATAGAGCCACTGTTGGGAGTGTTCAGGCACTAACCTAAAACCAGTTTTTCTTGGCTCACTCATATCCTAATACCTTTGAGACCTGCAAGAAATTGTACCAGGTTTGCTATAAGACTTATATGAGATACATAATATTAGTCAAATGTTAAACAATCTCTGCCAATGTGCCGCCACTTTTGAGGCGCCCATCAAAAGCCATTTGAAGCCTCATTAATTATTTATTTGGTTACTTCTCTGAAATTATGACTTAATTAGCTTTAAAGCTCTCATTCTAATTGACTTGAAGTTATACATGTTACTTATCACCTTTGCAAAAAGCTAGGCACTGTGCTAATCTCTGCCCTGATATGTTTACAATACCCAAGGTTCATGCTGAAAATCAAGAGCCTGAAAAAAAGCCCAGTTAAGATATGCTGTGTAGAACAGAAAATTTACTTTTGTCACACAATAAAATATACTTAATGAGAAAACCTAAACCTAACTGTAAGGAATTTTATGTCAATGATGTTCAACCCCACATTCCATCATGTTTTAAGTCGATGATATGGTAGTGGTGACCACCTTAACCACAGTAAAAACGTGAGGCTGAATTGGCGCAGGTAGTGCTCAAGACTTACGTTTAGTGGTTAAAACAACAAGATCTTTCGGTCACCTAATGCAATAACCCACGCTGGATGAGGTGAAAGTGGATGTACCTATCAGGGGATTTTAAAACTACCCTCAATTATGTGAGCAACTTCAATATAAATTAGCCTTGCTATTAATATAAATGTCAACACATCAAATTCTTCTAATGCTTATTTTTCTGAGAGATAAGCATCACTATTAAAGTAAAAATGCTCAAAATATGAGCTATTTTAAACAGTAAATCAATCAATTTTGCAATCAATAAACTAAAAAACAGATTGTCCATATAGCGGACGTAGAGCACCAAAAGTATATGGTAAAATTTTACTAAAGATTATGACATATCTAGGAGCTTATATTGCGCTGAATCTGCAACCTGCTTAACAGTATTACTGCTACTGCTATGGTGCTACCCAATCAGAATTACGACTTTCTTATTGGAACCTATCTTTGAGAGCTTCATGTCAAAGCTAATTCTGAATGAAAATATTCTAACACACTAGGACAAAACTTTATGATATTTTACACTTTTTATAATAAGGATCAGGAGCCTTGAATAAGGTTTTTTAACCTCATGTATAAGGATAAAATAATGCATCATCAATCATTTGATCAAATGGTGTATCAGGCGATTGTATAACAAGATTTATAAATCATAAAGCATTCAGCTAAGGTATAATTAAATCTTGACCATACTGATTTATCAAATCATAGAGAAAACTGAGATTCATCTGAAAATTCCACAAGGATTATATGGCTAGAGACTTGCGCTATTCTTTCAGACAAATTGGAGCTTATACTGTGTATGGGTTTATCTTTTTTCCAATTATAAGAAATCCAGGTGCTTTTTTCTAATCTGTATGTCTACCCTAAAAAGTTATAAAAACAAATTGATGCTTTTGTTCATATCTTCTCAATTAATGATGCACAAAGTATCCATGATTTTGGTAATTGGATGAACTTGAGCTTAACAGAAACAATGCTGATCGTAGTGTTACTTTTTAGCCTATTGACGCCTCTTATAGGTTCCACTGAAGTTTAGAAGGACCAAGTGCTTACACTTTTTATGAGAATATAATGTTATCTTTGCTAATCAGGACTTTAATAAAGGCTGTACTTGAGATGTGATACATTATATCAATAACTAGTAACCACCCTCAAACCTGCCTGCATCATACTAGACGTCCAAAGGAGATAATGAAGATGTCAACAATGAAATCAATAATATTGTGATACTGGGGATGTTAGTGCATCCAATTGTCCTTGAACTCTCCAATGTTGGTTATTGAAGTATTAGTTGAATTGTGTAGTAATTAGTTATTGTAAGATAAACGTTTATTAGGTTGGGACCATCTAGTACTAAAAAAAAGATAAAAGTTTATAGAACAAATATACAAATACCACACCTTGTTTACGCGCTAGACTTTTTAAGCAGTTTGCAATGCATCTTATACCATGTTTTATCTTTGAACTATTTTTATATTGAAATGATTAAAGGTGAACATTAGAATTGCGCCTTGATAACTGACGTTCCTTTACTAGCCAATTGAATGCTAAAAGTGCTGTGAAAAGCTCCGCAACCTTTCAGCAAAAAAGGACAGAATTTTAGGTGAGCAAAAATCTCTTTTATGTTTATGTTTTAGTAGAACTGGATGATTTAAGCGTTTTATCCAGAACAATTACTGAACACTTTCAAAGCTTGAAGAATATCTTCTGTTTTTTTCCAAGGCGAAGCTTAGGAATAGGTAGTGTAAAAGCAACTTTATAAGAATGACTTGAATATCTGGGGTTCTTCATCAATAAGCATCGCTTATAGCTCAGCCATAAAAGTTAGAAGCCATCAAATGAATTTCGTGGCTGAGTAGCAAATGTTTCATTCATGTTCTCCTTGAAGTGTTAGCTTCTATTCAAAAGTTTGTCAAGGTTTTTGCAAAATAAATGACCAAGAGTACCTCCATAAAAATGTTTTGATTTTTGTGGATGGAAAACTGCCAGTTGCCTTTAAATAAAGACTCTGTATCACCAAAGAGCCAATACTCATGCACCCAATTTAATAAACTGATCAAAAATATGGACATTCTCTTAAAACTATAGGAGCAATGTTATTTAAAACTAAATATGACGGGGTTATGCATCCTGTGGCTTATTGCAGGTTTTAACTTGGATGTGCATGAACAAGATCTATAAAATAATTGTCAAAAATTGTTTGGTAGTCATAGAGGCTTGCAGACAAATTTGAGATAAGTTCATGAAAGCATTTTATCATGGTTAAACAAATATACCTCACTTCTCTGGTTACAGAATCTAAAGGAGCTGATAGTCTGACTGGTTCTTTAAATTAAAAAACTACATATATATGACTGCAAAACAACATTATTTCGTTGTTAGTACCAAAATGTTGAATGTCTCTCTTGATTAATCACCGTGGCTTTAGAGACTGATCTGCATTTGATCAATTTTTACATTATGTAAAATTTGCAATATGGTAATGAACCTGATGAGATCCAACGAACATTAAAAAGATGAGGAGGAATACCCTTGTTGTGATGGTAAACACCACAAGGTCATCTATAAACAACACTTTTTATTTACCAGGCTCATAGTGCAGATGGACTTGATTATTATGGACATAAGGCGATGGTGCACGGTCAATACAAGAAAACACTTAAACAGTAAAAACACACTACAATTGAGATTTGATGCCTTTTTGATATCCATGAGAAGCTTAGCTTTTGTAAAAGCTACCATGCTGATGACCTACCAGAAGCTACCTCCTATTTGTTTAAACCCATTTATCTTATTGTACCATACCTATAAAATTATATAGCCCATTGTAGAAAATGTTGTGTGTAATTAAGTTATCTAGCCATGGCTATCAATCATCTCACCAATTGGTGAGGGCCAAAGTAGTCAATGACTACTTTCTTCAACAACGGCTAAATTGTTTATAAAACACAACCTTTAAGCATGGGTGCCTGCCAGGAAGAAGGGTTTTTAGAACACTTGTTGTTTTATTTTTAAGTTCAGGAGACCTGAAGTTCCTAGGTGCTGGAATATAAGTTTTTACTTTCCTAACTGTAGTCTTCACTCATGTTTATGTCCTTGAGTGGTAAATCCTAACTATGTTTTCATTCCTAATAAAAATAGAGGTAATACAAATTATTAATGGCAAAAAATAGAGTAAAAATTATTTTTTTAGAAACAGCGTTATATGGGCGATCAAGGAGTTTCTCTTAGTAAATCTCCAAGCGTTCCAAGCTAAGATCTATATTTATTACTAATTGGGGATTCTGTGGAATGCTGGTCATAAATTCAAACATGATCAATTGCTGCATAGATTGGGTTTGAATCCCGATATTAGGGGGTTTTTGGAGAGTATTATTTGATCACATCAGTTGGGTTTGATTACTAATATTGAGATGGCTTGGACCATCTAGTACTAAAAAAATATTGAGATGGCTTAAAATTAGTCAGGGATTATCCCTGATAGTAGTTTCATCCATCTCATTGGATCAGGTTCGATTCCCTTCATCTGACACACACAAATCCCTGATTGGGTAGAAATCCTGACACTTCCCACAGGTTATTCTAACTGATAATGGGGCTAAATGATGTCTCATAATATTGCTAATCACAATGACTCAACGGGTATACAAGGATTTTGTTTACATCCTATCACCCTGATACTAACATCACTATTTTTAGTAAGTGGTACTTTTGTTAGAATCCTATAGAATTTGATTACAGGTAAAGCGTCCAGCTGGAACTTTTTCTTGCCCTCTCAGTTTTTTGTGTATAATATTGCTTATCACTTGTAAAAAAGAAAGTTCACCGTTCCAGATTATATGGAAAGCATCCTGCGCTATTCCCATTTTTATATTCATGTGTTAATAAAAGAATGATTCTACTAGATGTTTAAATAGCCAAGAAGATGAAAATCCATTTGCAAAGTGAAGCATACTCCAACTAACTAGATTATAAAATCAAACAATTTAAATTAAAATTTTGAGTACTAATGAGACTTACCTAAAATTGTCATAAGGGAACTAGTCATAATTTATAGAATAGCTTTGGATGGACTAGTAATTGAACATGTGTAAAGGCCCTTATTACCATTGAGAAGACATCCACGGATGCTTACACTCTGAAATACCACTAGAGGATACTATAAAAATTGGGTGCATTCTAAGTTCCTAAAGTATATATTATCAAACCTTGGTCTTATGGTTACGGCTTCTCAATAACTAGTCTATTTATACTCAATTTTTAGTTCCTTGATAGTTGATCAAATGGGGAGAAATGTTGTAATTTTGGTTTTTCAACCATCAAAACTATTTACTATACCTGATTATTATATTCTTTAATAAAAGATTGAGGCTTTGATTGATCTGGAAGCTTTATTGACATCAATTTATACTTTAATGCGTTGTATTAGGATTGATTGCTTTTTAAAAAGTTAGTACCAGCGTGCTTTAGATATCTCACTACACCAGTGTCATGAATCCCCTAATCGCTGATGTACATAGAACTACCTGGCCCAACAAGCTGTACGCAATCAGATTGGGCTTTTATTTAAACAACTTTTTTTTCAGTTCTGCTAAAACCGCATTTTTAATAGTGGTTTATTTTTCTTATACTAATTGTATAAATATTATTGGTAATTAATGGAGCAACCTCATTTGTATTTGCCCTTTGATCTATGATTATTTATACCTTTCTATAAGTATATATATGCAGCTATAACTCTCTTTTGATTTAATCATATAATTTGTCACACGAAAAATGGTATGTTTTAATAAAAGAACATGTTTTCATTTTACCAAGTCAAAGTCAATTATTGGTACGTTTGATGCTGACTGCCCCTGTGTGGGGTGGCAATGCGCCCTCTTTAAGGTTTTTGGTCATTACCAAAGCTGATTAGGCTGGCTCCACTAGCCTTCCAATACTAAATATCTGTTTGTCCCCTTCAGGCCTAGCTCAATATCTCTAGTGCTCCCAGGCGGTGCTTATAGCCCCATAGTGCTCATGTGGAGCAAATTGAACTTTGGCTTTTGGGTTAAGTATGAAACCTCTTCCCCTATGAAAGTGCAGTCATCATCAAGATGACCCAGGAGGTGTCTTGGCCGCCATTTTTATTAATTTCCGTCCCTTCAAGGGGATATTCAATTTGGGTTTTTAGTAAGCCCAAAACGTGGCTTCAGCAACAATGATAATAGCTATATAAACATGCTCATTTTTACCACTTTCACTATGCTACTGGAAGTTGCACCTGTTAACCTATTTTGTTGGCCTGATAAAAGCTTATTAAGTCTACTTCACAGGTTCTTGTGAAGATTTTGTAAAAATAAATGAGAGTGATATTTGTATAAAGTCTTACTATCCAGTTAAGTTTCTTTTATAAAAGTGGTTACAACTACACTTGGGTATAATCTTAAAGGTAAGTGATTTATATCTCAATTTAGGCAACTTTGGAATATTAGACAAAGGTCACTTATCCCTTCAACTATTCCACAAGAAGTACATATATAACAACATATACCAGAGTCTAGAGTCTTCTGTATTTAATAAAAATCAAGTGATATAAATAGGAAAGATTTAGTGCACAACCCTTTAGTTGTCACCTCAATGAAAATAGAATTCTTCGCTGATAGAATTTTACCTAAAGAGTTGCAGTAACTATAAATAATTCCTCCGCTTATACATACACCTAGTTGGTATCCACCACCAACTAGATTACGTCCCTTCATGGGTTGGTTTTCAAAATAGCATGTCCTGACGCTTTTAGTCAATTCACAATTAACCTTTATAGCTAGCGCCAAGCTTTGGTAATGGGACAAATACCCATCACAATAGGCTGCATTGCCCAGGATAACCTACAAGTTACTGCCAAGAAATTCATTAGCAACGCTAGCAACTATAAAAACACCCTTAATAATTGGTAACAAATCGCTAGCAACTAGAATATGGAAAATATTGTTAATTGTTATATCAACAACCAAGATAAGTATAAACAACGTTGGTGGTCATACCAAATTGGCCATTAATTATCCTAAAAATCGTAATTGAAACTCAAAAATAAGATTAAACTAATGTCTCATAAGAGAACATCTCCAAAGTAGACATTAGATATTAAAACTCTAACATTCAATAAGATTGCTTTTAGAAAACCAAAGTAGAATAAGATATATGATAAAGCCATATCTTTCACATCTGGATAATGTAGGCATACAAAATCCCAAAATCTTTCCAACCATCTTTCCCCAAAATAACTCAGTTATTAGCTCAAGAAGGTTTTTTGACGTTTATGATTCCATTCCATCCTCCAGTTTTTGGTTACAAATCGTTACCAACCGCCTTGTAGGGCCTAGTGCATATTCAACTATATACTCCACCCACTGGGACACCCATCTGGTATTTCCTCACACGCCATGTTCTCTACACTGACCATCCATTCCTAACACACATTAGAAAAGGCTTCAACCTCTGCCCTTTGTAATTTATCCTTTATAAAATGAAGCACAAATGTCATTCCCTTGCTGCTGATCAGCCTCTGCCCCTCATCCTTCTAGATTTGGCCCTGCTGCTTATTCACTGGGATTTTTTATCAATGAGATTAATCATCATGCTCCACTTTTAACACAAATGCACAGCTCCTGCTGAACCAGCCATAAACCAAATACTTGCAACCTTTGCAGGAGCAGAATCTGCTCAAGGCACAATTGAAATGCCCTAGTTGGTGGGTTGTGGGACAACCACTCTTTCCTCAAGCCAACCAGCTACTGTTGCTGAACAATTTTACCTTATTGAATCAATTTGAGTCTCATGAGGGGAATTTTTTAGTTGGAGACCAACCTTTCCAGGTAAGGCAAATACTGATTGACAAGATTCTCAATAACTCGGAATCTGATTTATGCAGCTTCTACCCTCTCAAGGGCTACTCATCATACAAACACTATAAGCTACCGTAGAGGTGAGTTCTGCCCCACTAACAACTCCTCAGCCAAGCTCTTCACGTGGCTATGGAGCCACTTGTCAAAAAAACTTCTTGTCCTAATTTGTCAATTGACTTCCCTGAGGAGGTCCAGAATAAGTTTAAGGAGCTAACATTCACTATGGAATGCTCATGTGTTAATTCTGGAGAATTAGCATTGTTTGACCCCCACTTACCCCAAACATTCCAGGTACATAATCATCTTCTTTTGTGCTGGAACAGTTAACAAGAGCAGAATTTTAGCTTGCCCATTACATTGAGGCTCTGCAAACTTCATCCTCATTAATTATGAAAAATAATTATTTCTTACCTTATTCTACATGCTGCTAATTCCATCACTCCTATTCTTTCTGTTCTCATATGTACCCTCTGGTCATCGCCTGATGAGAACCCTGAACCTCTCTTCTCACAACTAATATGTTTGACCAGGCTGTGGTCAAGGCGCCATATTATTCCTTTTTGTAAGTTTTATTTGGCACCTGAAAAACGCGTTGACATTCACCTCTTGGGTGGGCTCTGTAAACTTTTGAGCTTCTCACTTAAACTCTCAAGTTTACTGCAAAAATAATAATAGGCGATGAACCTGATTTTTGGTACAAAAAACAGAGCTGGCAATAGTATGGAGACTATTGCACTAGTTGAGATTTCAAACTTTCAACTGATTCCTTCCTTTAACTCTAACTGGTTCTGGAGCTCTTAGTAGCTTTTTTAAACAACAACAAGGAAATTCTACACTTAAACGCTTATATAAAAGAGAATTTTGAGATTTTCATGAGAGTATTTTAACTAAGGATATCCAATCTTTCAACTCTTATCTTATGAGTCCAAAATACATTAAACTATATAACTGCTTTAAATAATTAAGTCTTTACTGTATGCTTTATTTTACTTTAGTTGAGGGAATTTATAGGGAATCTGGCACCAACTATTATGTTAGCAACACCCTGAGAGAGATGTTACCATCGTTAAATTGATCACCACCTAAGTTACAACCTATGGAGATTACTCCTCCTACGTCAGGTTTGCCATCTACTAGAATTATGGCATCAGGGAGTTAATCTAGTTAGGTTAACTGATGAGTTGCTACCAGAAGCATTGACAATGCTTCAGCAACTGGAAAAATCCTGAGTCAAATGACAACAAATTTCAATTAATTATTATAATCTAATTTCCAACAATTCAATTTACAATTGAATCATATAGTGAATTACCTTGTCTTGAATCATCAAACAAAACATTAGAAATCTGGTGGAGTAAATCTCTGCGGAATCAAATCCCAGTGGATCAGCTAAACTTCCATTAGGTCTAATTCCAACATTAGTTATCATTTCCTATGATAACTCAGCCACTAATAAGAATCACATACTGGGCAAAAAATCTGGTATAATCTGATTGGGCTGGATGATATATGCACAAAATCCCAAAACATCTCCCCACTTGACCAGATTATCCAGTGAAAGGTAAGAACTTGGGAAGGGACGCCTCCTCAGGCTGTGGTCACAATTCAGCTATCAAAGATAAGCTTATACTTCAGCAGAGCTCAGATGGTCTGCAATCAACGTATCTTATGCCTTTATCTGTCAATGCGGCTCCTCTTCCTTGTTTCCTACTCACTGCCACCTCTCTCAAGTGTGGTTCCCATGGCATCATGCCATGCCAGGCTATTTCATTTATCCTTGCCAACAATATTAACTGGCCCACCTTTTTGACCTCAGGATGGTGTTTAACAACTACTCATCACTCTCAGGATATGCTCAACCAGCTTTACTGAGACCTTTTCTCTCCATCGCCTTGGGCTACTCACAGCAGATCCAGTTCCAACTTAAGCTGATCCTACATCAAACATATTCTCTCATATTTGCTGTACTTCATCATAGTTCATCATAGTTCATCACTTTTCTCCCCACTAGACAAAGGAATGTGGGATCACCATCAGATCTCTCAATCACAGCAACAAGATAAAAAGCAATATTATTTAATACATATAAGGGTTTCCATTTTTATTTTCTTTAATAAATAACATAATATTTTCAAATATTTATATTATAATATTATATTATTTTCTTTTTTTCTTTTATAATTTGTTTTAAGAATTGTCACTATTCCTAATGTTTAAATTAATTCCTCTAACAGAATTGGAAATGATCCCTTAATCACTTGGATCAGTATGGTGACCTTAACTTTATTCATTTTTGACTTCAGCATAATGCTTTCACGCACAGCATCTTGACCGTTATCATTAATTGACTAGCATAAGATTGAGTCATATATTTCCATGATTTCTGGATCAGGCGCCTTCGTTTTTGACTTCATTCTAATGATAGCATTTATTTGGCATTATACCCAACCTAATTGACTCTTCATAAATAATCTGAAGCAATTAATTCATCTGAACAGCTATCCAACAAACAATTTCTTTTACAGTGCTAGATTGTTCTGCATCTAGACTTCTAGGAATTTTTCTAAATCTTGAGCAGTTTCTTACTTTAATTAAGGCAACACAAATTCAAAACCTGTTTAGCTTCTTTACCCAGTTTTAGGCGGCAAAATGGCTAGTTGCACACATCTCTATTTATGTTTTTTCAATATATTGGTTCATTTTGATATATCAGGTTTCTTCCCTGGCAACTCTCAATTCTGCTGACTGTTGTAGTTCTCTATAACGTCATCTTTAGATTATGCTGTACTTTGGTCCTTATCAGCTAGAATTTCCTCAGAAATCAATTAGTTGCATTGAAGGTTGCTCCCTGCATCTTGAGATGGTCCACCATCTGTGATGTAGAACTTTGGTGTACCAGCACCAAAACAGTTTTGTAATGCAACTTTCTGTAGGGCCAAAGCAACTTTTGATTTTTAATGCGCACATCAAAATTTGATAATAGTTTGCACTGCCAAGATCTGAAATTCCTGTCAAAATTGGTTGGCAAAAGCTGCCAATATTTCATCTTTTCTGAGCTGGTTCCCATGAAATCCTGTTAACTTTGGCCACCTTTATAGTATTACCAAACTCAGTCATTATTGCTTCCTTAGCCTCGTTGTAGGTCTAATCATCCCCGTTGAGATGTAGCAACACCAAATTTTGGAAGTTAGTGTCCAAGCAGGTCATCAGAGTTATGATTTTTTTGGTCCTTATACTAAACATTGTTATTTTAAAAAAGATGTAAACTACTGGTGCGTTATCCTGATTAAATGTATGTAATTTTGTTATATTTTTAAAAATTATTCCGTCGCTCTGCTGGCAGGAGTTTTAGGACAGCAACCCAATCAATGATAGCTGACTCCGCCGCTTCTGCCGCCCTCCCTCGAGCGTCAGCCCAGATGTAGCCACACTCAAATTCTTCAAATGGGGCTTGATCCTCATGCCCCCACCTCAGGGGATTCTGGCGCTGCTTCCAAAGCAGCAGCCAATCAAGATTTGATGAATTTTAATGATTTGACGAGTTGTGGCATTCTGAGTCAATGACTGAAACTATTTTGACTGAGTTGCTATGGTCAATTGTTCACAGCCAATCAGGTTCTGCCACTGCACCAACTCCTGTGTCTGCCAGCGCTGGCCAAGCTAAATCCATTCAAGTGTCTCAATTGGATTGATGATAGTGACTAAACGTTCAATGTCAAGCATATTTTGCTTTGAAGGAGTTTTTTATAATACTCCTGATTCGCACCCCACCATTTTTGCTCTAAAAATGGTTTTGCCAAATTTTTGTAATATAAATAAAATGGCAGTGGAAGCTTCAGCTGCCAATTCCAACACCCTCCTCCACCAGCATCTATATGGGGTGATCAAACCCTAGTTGAGGGTTTTCCCATCCCAAATTTGCCCCATGGTTTCAATGAAGATGCATAAATGAAATTGAGGAACTTGAAATTGTGCTAGTTGTGCCTACAAGGATGCAGCAAAAACTTCTCTTTTTGATTTAAAATTTATTCCCAAACTCACCAGTGCATTAAGTCGCTCACTTATGTGCCATCTCTCATCACTTTCACTGAGCATCAACTTGCTCAATACGTGAGTTGATGGACACCACTGGCCTCATAAATGAAGAAAATTTACAGCAATATCTCCTTATGCCACATGCTGCTGATACTCCCACCCCAATGCTGTCCGCCATGGTCCACAAGCTAAAGAGGGCGCCATATAAAAGTTTTCTCTAAACTTCCTCGCCATCTAATATGGCTTCCTAGGCTGATAAGTTAGGGGCTATATTGGAATTTTTTATTTAATACAAGCCCTTTGTTTGGCATATTTACAAATAAAGAAGCATGGCGGCCCCCCTTTTTGGATTGGGCACCACTAGTGGTAAAAAATCAATCAATGATAGAAAAGTTTGGAAGTCATTTATATAATTGCAGCAAAAGAACCATGCACATTTATTAATGCCTTTTCTTTCAAACTACTTTTGTGTTTGTTATTGTCAGCATCATTTGCCTCCCTCAGGGCACAATAAAACTTGTGATTTTTGAGATTTTCTAAGTGCTTCATCATTTTCACCATATCCTCCTGCATCTATAAAAAAACATTCTCTATCTGCTTCTTGCTAACTTTTCTTAATTAGGATCTCTTTGATTATTTTGGCCTCCTTCCATTTAGTGAGGTGACCTTCCAACAAAGATTTATATTAACTTTTTCAACTTGTTTAGTTCTCTACTCAGCTTGTTTCACATATTTCTCCAAAGTAGAAAACTTTTTTGTGACGCTGAGCTTAGCAAGTTATGGTAAACATGTTCTAATTCCATCCACAGATTCTGAAGTTAAGCCTTGAATGATATTGTGATGATAATTCTTCTGTGAATTTGACCTGAAAGCTCAACTACGCCTTGCAGTGAGCGCCAAATTAAACTTTTGAGCTGCTCACTTAAGCTCTCAAGGTTACTGCACAAATAATAATAGGCTTTGAACCAGATTATTGGTACAAAAAACAGAGCTGGCAATAGTATGGAGACTATCACATTAGTTGAGATTTCAAAATATCAACTGATTCCTTCCTTCAACTCTAACTGGTTCTAAGTCTCTTAATAAATTTTTTAAACAACAAGGAAATTTTACGCTTAAACACTTATAGAAGAGACTTGAGAATTCCATGAAAGTATTTTAAATAAGGATATCCAATCTTTCAACTCTTATCTTATGAGTCCAAAATACATTATACTGTATAACTAAATTTAAATATTCAAGTCTTTACTTTCTGCCTTAGTTTACTTTATTTGAGGAAATTTATAGGGAATCTGGCACCAACTATTATGTTAGCAACACCCTGGAGAGATGTTGCCATCGCTAATTGATTACCCTCTTAAGTTGCAATCTATGAAGATTTCTCCTCCTCCTCTGGTTCTTCCATCTACTAGAATTATGGCATCAGCGTTTTAACCTAATTAGTTTACCGGTGAGCTTCTACCAAAAAGCATTGTCAATGCTTCAGTAACTAATAAATACCCTGATTCAAATGCCAACAGATTTTAATTAACTAATATAATTTAATTGCCAATAATTCAATTCACAATTGAATCATATAGTGAATTACCTTTTTCATGAATTACCCCAATAAAACCATAAGCAAATTGGTGGATAATATCTCAGAGGATTCAAATCCAATGGAATAGCTAATCTTCCATTATAACTACTTTTAACGAAAGCTATCATTTTTCTATGATAACTCTTTTTTTTAACAAGAATCACATAGTAGGCAAAGAAGATCTGGCATAATCTGATTGGGCTGGATGATATGGGCACAAAAGTCTAACAGTCCCATTAACACTAAAATATGCAATTGTACTGAAATTCTCAAGTGCTATCCAGCTATCAATAGCCTTCATTAATGAAAAAACTAGTATTTGATAGCTTACATAAGATTAATTATTATTTTGAAAGTCATATTGTTCTTATATAGCTTCATAATGCCTAACAAAACAACAAATACCAACCACTAGCCTCATAGACGCTAAAAGTATTTAATGCAGTGGAGCACTTTTACCTTGATATAAGATGAGTGCTTTATTAAATGAGTTTTTTGTGTTTTTAAGGTCATTGTCTTCCATCTAGTACTAAAAAAAGGTCATTGTATTCATACAGTACCTTGTTGTTTGTGCGTTTAAAAACAGATGCATCCTGAATCTGAACTACTTTTAAACATCAACAATTTGGTCTAAGATTTTACAAGGTATGCCTTTAAATACTTCTTAAACTGGCTTTGAAGGGTGTTTACTTTTGGTGGACTTGGTTGTTTCCGCCAAATGGGTTGCACATGATAAAACCACTGAGCAACGGATGAGCAAAATGAGGATTGCTGGCCCTCAAAAATAATAATAAAGACTTAATAAGTATTATTGCCCAGATGATACCAATTTATCTAATACTAAACTTAACGGCTATTTCCATCACTCTTCCCTAATACTCTTTGTATTTTTAAGAGACCTCCTCCTTATCATTATCATGCTCAACTCTTAATCCATGGTATTACTAGCCAGTTTCATCCTTCCACTTAATAAATTCCTATTTGCCATCAATTTAGGGTTTTCATTCTATCATTGAGGCCTTGGCGGAATTCCCTCAATTCACCAAACCGTAATTACTTCAATTGGTTTTTACATTAATATATATCACTAAATCTCAAGGCTCCCCTAAACTTATAAATAAAATGCCAGATAGGTGACTTATTGTCCAGTCATATCAATTTATCAACATTATCCCCCTTGACTGGACGATAAGCTCATATTGCTTGTATTCCCAAAGGAACTTTGTGCATACTCAGTTGATAATATGACCATCTGTGTTTTCCTTAATAGTGTAAGCATCAACACCATTCTTCTTGATTATCTCAAACGGTCCAATCTATATGCTGGCAAGCTTATTCCTTCTTCCAACCCCATTTTGGTCATGGAACAGGACAAGATCTCCTGCCACAAACTGTGGGATGCTGCTGCATCTACATTGGTTGGTCGCCTGATCACGAATCTTCTTCGCTAGACTAGTGAAATATGCTTCAGTTTGAAGTTTAATCAGCATGTCTGTTAAGGCAGTCAAATTGTGTTGGGGCTTGACTCCGCTGGTATCATCCACACAGGAATAAAGTAATTCTGACAACGCTGGATGCCTTCCATAATGTAGTTTGAAAGGACTCTTGCCGGTTGACAAGTGGTAGCTATTATTATATGTAAAAGCAGCGGTTGATAAGAGGGAACCCATTCCAAAGGATGATCCTTTACAAGCTTACAGATAATATTTAACAAGGTTCTGTTGACCCGTTCCATCATTCCATTAGATTCAGGGTGGTAGGGTGTAGTCAAGACCCCGCGGATTGCCATTAGCTCGTTCAACTTGGGCAGTATATGCGACGTTAAATTAGTTCCATTGTTTGTGAGGATAAAAAGTGAAAAGCCATGATTCTATATGACACACTTTAGGATTAACTTGGCAGCGGTGACAGCCCCTAAATTGTTGATCACCCTTGCTTCCACCCATCTTGTCAAATGGTAAATTGCAACTATTATATACTTGGAGCAGTTTGCGCAAGCTGACAGTGGCCTCACCACATCAAGAGAAACCATATGCCATGTATATGAGGCTTAACCAGATGGTGGGTGGTCTTCTTGTAAAATGGTTTCTCCACTTTGCACTGGTGACAACAAGAACCGTTTCAAGAACATCATAGTGCATACTTTCCCAATAGTAACTGGGTTGCAAGAACTCCAGCGGTTTCTGCAACCCTTCATGGCCTACCTCTCTATGAGCACTATAATAATTGCGGGTCTAGCAGAAAGTTTTGGGAGACTCAGTGTCAATTCTCTAATCCAATTATATAGCTCTCCATTGCGCATAAAGGTATCCCGTCGCAGCCCATCAAGCACTTGATCACTTTTGGTGGCTTATCATGATGTTTGCTCACAATCATCTTCTTGTACATTATGTCTGCCAAATCTGCCATAATGATGACTATTGGCAATAGTGAGAGACAGTCCACGCTATGGTGTTTCTCCCTGGCTGATGTACGATCTCAAAGTCATACACTTGGAGATTTAAGGCCCATAGAGCGAGCCGCCCTTCAGATTTATGGAGAATCTGCAGCCAATGAAGGGTGCATGATCTTTTACCACTTTGAATTTCACCCTCTGGAGGTATACCTTAAACTATTTATATGCATATATCACCGCTAAGCATTCCCGCTTGTTAATGGTGTATTTCCATTCATGACAGTTTAAGCTTTTATCTGAAAAAGTCTTCAGGGTGCTCTATGCAATCATCATCCTTCTGGGATAGTTTTGCCCATATTGTGGAAAGTGAAGCATCTGTTAGCACATTAAATTCCTTTTTGAAATTAGGGTATTGCAAAATTGGCGCGCTATCCAACGCAGTCTGTAAGACAACAAAAATGGTTTGGCTTTGTTCAATTCAGTCAAAGATGTCATTTTTCTTCAATAACTCTAATAGAGGTGCCCTAATATAACTGAAGATAGGAATGAACTGCCGGTAGTAACTGACCAACCCCAAAAATACCTTATATCTTGCTTATTGCCTGACTGAGTCATCTTTCTTATAGCTTCCACCTTCGCCAGCTGAGGTTTAAGTCCTTTGGAGTCTACTACAAACCAAGGTATTCCAATTGTACCTTGAAAAAATGACAAATACAAGGCTTGACTTTATATTAGCATCAGAAATTCAGCGTAACACCTCTTCTAAGTGGTTAAGATGCTCTTTCAACGTCCACAAGAATACATTAGTATAGTTAAGGTATACTAGAATGCAGGACATCTTCAAGTCACCCAAGATTGTATCCATGGAACGCTGGAACGTAGTTGGGGCGTTGCACAAACCTGTGGCATACGTGTAGGCTGTAACAACCCTTTTTGAGGTGATTATAGCGCATTTCTCATGTTCCGCCTTTGGCAACTAAATCTGCTAGTACCCCAATATCAAGTCCATGCAGAGAAGTTGTTAACGCCTTCCAGCCATTATAAAGCATCGTCAATCCATGGAAGCGGATAAGATTCCTTTTTTGTGATGCTAGTAAGCTTCTAGTAGCCAATGACCACCCAGTTTGTGACTTTTTCTTAACAATGAGAACCGGCATTTCCCATGGACTATTGATTGGCTCTTTCATCCACTTCTCAATAAATTTGTCACCCCATTGGAGATTACTTCCTCCACAGCCTTGGAGTGCCGGATAGCTGTGACCAAATGGAAGGGTGACTTCCCATGTCTACCCGATGCACCACCCCCATGGGCGCTCCTCAAATTGTGGTCATTAGAAGCAAAAAAAACTCAGTATTTTTCAAATAGGTCCATCATCCTGTCTTTCTGTTCCTCTGACAACCCTGCCAGAACTTCCTAAAGAACCGCTGCCATTATGCCAAGTGGGGATTTTACTGGTAGGCTGTGGTCCTCTCACAAACTGAAATCCTGAATACAGTGAATCTTGTAAATATGGGGCAAGTGCAGATAAGCCACCACTTGGTTCCTTTGGATCTTCATTGCCTCCTTATGCAGGTTTTCTATCAACACCTTCTCCTCCCCATGCCCTGGTAACAGTAACCCAGGAGCCACATGAGGTTTGAGCCGGGATTGCTGGTAGGGCCCCACTATTTCCCCACATAACCCTTTGAGTACATATATTTTGAGCTCTGTCCCTATTATGACCTAATGCCCCAAAAGTATACTTAAAGAGCTTGCCGCCCATAGCAGAATACCGTTGTACTCATAAATTTGGTTAGGAAAGGCTCTGGTCCTCCACTTCATCCGCCAATATCAAACAGTAATTTCCCCATTGCTATATGCTAGATTGATCCGGCTGAAGTGGATGGGGTCTTTTGGTACTCTGCTGGAAGTAAAGTAAATGGGAATCTGTTGTCCTAAGAACTGATGGTTTCATCCACCATATTGACCATGGCCCCAAATTGCTGCATGAACGCAGCGCCAATCAACATGTCATAGTTATTATTAGCACCACCACCGCTGGAGTGGATGAACTGAGTGACCAGAACCTCACAGGCAACGCGCTGTATGAGCCCTCTAACACAGTGCTCTGTGCCCCCGCAGTCCCATATACTACTCTGTTATCCACATTTGGTTTCAACGGAAGCTTAGACACAAGCTTGGTGGAGATTATATTAACTGGAGCACAAGTATCTATGATCGCCCATATTTTGGTGTTCTGAACAAAATATCACAGTAGGTACACTATGAATAAGAGGAGCCATTGGTGTTTATTACATGAACATACAAGGGCTTTTGGTTATCCATGAAAGTGATAATACCAGTTCCAATATGAGGATACTCCTGGGCAATTTGTTCTACTGGAATCGCCATGATCACATGATATAGGGCTGTGACATTTGTTGAAGGTCTGCCATTAACTGTACCATTCCACTCAAAGAATTGCCAGTTGTACGGTGTTTGCACATCTTGGCGGAACACTGAGTCTACGCTATTGGGTTCTCTCCCTCAGTTAGAGGCATTTATCTCATAAGGAATTTGTTTATATGAATTGTCAGGGTGTGTACTAGGGATGACACAAAGTGACTCGTGAGAATCATCAGGGACAATTAGGTTTGAATCAGTGGAAGTAGAGCGCCCCATCTCTACTCTCATTGCCCTTTTTCTTGTTTGATTGGGGCAGCCAGTACTGAATGAGTATTCATCCTACCCGGACAGCCAGCTAAATAATGGCTTTTTTGGCAGCATGAGAAACAAGCATTTATAAATGAAAATCATCTTTATATCACCCCCTTGTCTGAGTCAAAGATTAAATGATGGGTCAATATTGGGCCGAGGAAATGCTGGTTGATAATAATGGGGACAGTAAGGAATTGCTAACATATTAAATGGACAAGGATTAACCAATGGATTGCGCCCTTGTCATTGGAGTCCCTCTCCCAACGGAAAGTCAGTAGCGGATGCAGGAGCATTCTGCTCCATATTGGGAGCACTAAAGGAGACAGATAGATGGCGTAAACAATTGCCAATTTTTAAAAGCTCCGCGACATCATGATGGATATGGTTTATTGCATTATACATTTCTTGATATGGCTTAACAGCTGCCTTAATCTCTATTCTCACCTCCTCATTTGTTAAAATGCTTGCTTCCACCAACATATAAGCCTCAGCTGTGAACCGCTCCATAAACTCCACCAAGGGCTCATTCTTTTGAAACTGAATTGTCAAAAACTCTGCCTTGCGAAAGAATTTTTTTACACCCCAAAACAGCCAGATCATGGTCTCCTACACCTCTTAGTATGCTATGGTACTAAACTTAAAGTAACATGCGACTTTCTCAACGCTTTTTGACATCCAGAGCAGATAACAATAGTTTAGTCTTCCTCTAATTGAAAAAGCTCCTTCTAAAACAAATTTGAACTGCTTTAAAAATCCAGGTATGTTTCCATCTTGGTTAAACGGGGTCAGCTTGTCACTGAAGAACTCTCCTCTCTAGTGATATTATTCAGTTTCCGCTCTGCACTTTATAGCCACTCTGTAGTGTCACCCAATAGGTCAGCTAGCTGATTGGAATGGCAGCCAACCAAGTGCAGTTGGTGTAAGGCCTTGTCAAGAAGATTCGTTATACCCTTATTCTCTCATAAAAGCATTTTATTGGGCCTGGAGTAATGTATTTAAGGCAAGCTTTAGTTCTGTGTATTGAAATAACTTTTAAACTGAGGCAGGACCCTGTCAAGGTAAACAGGTTGCACCATTGCTTGGAAAATATAAAACTACCTAATAAGTTGTTTAATGACTCGCTGTAGTGAGCACCACCGCTAACTTTTGGTGGACTTGGTTGATTCCGCCAAATGGGTTGCATAGGATAAAACCCACTGAGCAACGGATGAGAAAAATGAGGATTGCTGGTCCTCAGTAATTAATAATAATAAAGAATTAATAAGGAGCTATTGCCCCGCAGATACCTATTTATTTAATATTAAACTTAACGGCTACTTCTATCACTCTTCCCTACTACTCTCTTTCTTTGTAAAAAACCTCCCCTTCTCATTCTCAAGCTCAACCCTTAATCCATGGTATTCCTAGTCAGTTTCATTTTTTCACTTAGGAAAGCCCTATTTAACTACCAATTTAGGGTTTCATTCTATCATTGAGGCCTTAGTAGAATTCCCTCAATTTGCCAAACCATAATTATTCAATCAATTCATTTCACATTGATATATATATATTGCTCAATCTCAAGGCTCCCTATGACTTGTAAATATGATCCGTGGATAGTGATTTATTGTCCAGTCATACCAATTTCTTGACAAAGGGTATAAGATTGGAGAGTTTATAATTTCAGACTTCCTAGTGACAGCGGATTATTAAATTATTGCAATGCCTCAGAGAAGGTGTTGCTTAAGGCCTGAACTTCAGTAAGTTTTGTTTTTGGATTTATGGATCACCCAAAGTGATTTTTTTGGAGATGTCAATCATCAATGCTTTTTTAGAAAATCTCACACTATGGAATAGAACCATCTGAGAAATTTGGTCTAGGAAAATAGAACAGTTCTAGAAGAAGAGCCCAAGAATAAGATGGTTGTGAGGGCTTCTGAGTAAATTTCTAGTCAATAAAAGGAATTTAGCAAAATTATACTAGAATTTTCACTTAAAAGTGACCATTTTTTATAACTCTTCCAAAATAAAAAGATAAAAGTATCTAATTACATTTTATATAAAAACTTTTATTAGTATATTTTAGATTGTTAGTTGTTTGTGAGTTTTGCAGAAATAGAAGAATTTTAGCTATTGTTGGCACTGTATATAGCAGGTCCAGGCGAAGTGGAAGGCTTAAAAGCTGCATGGAATCAGATGTGTTTATCTTTAATAAAATACATCAAGTATCCAGAACCACCAGGATGACTAAGGCTTTCATGAAACCTAAATAAAATCCAAAAATAAAATGCTTTTATAAACTATATGAGTGAAAAATTTTAACCTAGTTATTTTGAATTTTTGATATTTATAGGGTGATATTTTTTGGTGCGCATGAAACATTCTGTAGTGGAATGACAATTTAAATCTTCTTGGACTTCAGGAAGATGCGCGTGAAGTGATGTCTTTCTTTTTCTCACGGTAGTCTTCCAAAATCAATAGGGAGGCTTCTTTGTAGTCCTGGTTTTAAAGGTAACCAGATCTCTTCTTCTTCCGTTAAATGATTCAAGGGCGGATGCCTTTGTTAACTTAGTATCAGGAATTGAATCATTGGTAGGCATATGTTTTTTTAGTTCAACTTTGTCCAATTCATCTTTATCCGCAGAGCAAGGTTCAACAATTCCTCCTTGAGATCCTGTTAGAGGGATATGAAAGTTCTTAGAAATCGCCCATGTACTCTTTTTATGGCAATACCTTTAAAGCGCTGATGATTAAATATTCTGACCAACGTTTATGTATGACTTTATATGGTTCAGACCAAGATGTCACAAGCTTGTTGGTTCATCCCACAGGGCAGTGGTGATAGAACATTACTAAGTCGCCTAGTTAGTACAACATTAAAGAGGGTCATTGTAAATTTCTTAGTCCCATATCCTTGGTCATGGTATGCTCCAAAGCATTTAAGGCCTGGGATTCAGCCGTATAAACTTGTCTATTTAGGCGTAAAGAGTGATTTCAGAAGTTTTATGTTAACGTTAGCAATGGTTGTAAAATAATCTGTTAGTAGGTTCCAAGCCATAAGCGCCTTAAAAAGGAAATCTTTATCACCTTGTGATAGGTGATATGTTAAGCCAGAAGAGCACTCAGGAGAAAGTGATCCCATCATAGCAGGTTGGTGAATGCTATCTTCCCAAAATTGAAATAAAAGTACCATTATTCCTTACTACAGCCCATTAGTGGAGGGGTTGAAGGGTGCTATGATAATCTGATGAGTGCCAAATAGGGTGACAAATTTCAGATCACCTCTGAGGTGAAATTGGGGCATCTTCAGATAGAAGCACCCTTAAACTACCATATTTTGAAGAGTTGCCAGTACAAAAATAAGACGTTTGCTCAGGCAATGGTTGTAGGAATGGATACAGCTCAAATCCATTTGTCAAGGTGATCCACAGCTAAGATAATATATTGGTGGCTGTAGACTCCCGTAGACAGTGGATCTATATTGTTGATGGTTATTATATGAAAAAGGGGCCAAAAGAGAAACTAAATTGGTGTTAAAACATTGGGTTGGGCCTATCATGCTGGCGATAGGTGATACAAGAATCCTAAAAATCTTGGATTGAGCTGAGCATTCCATCCCAAAAAATTGAGATTCCAACAATTGGTGAGTTTTTGTGCCGCATCATTCCTGGTAATAGTATGCCCTTCCATAATGATCTTAGGCAAATAAGAGGGTCGGACATAAGGAACCACTTTTTCTTTACTAATTTATAGAGCATTCCGTCAGTTATTTGAGTATTGATCACTCCTCGTTTAATTTCACTATGGATTTCAAGAGTTTCTAATGAACATAAATCAGAGCAACAAAGGAGGTCATATAGGTGCCCTCCTCAGCAGATAGAACTGTCAAGACTGGTGAATATGAGAGACCATTAGCATTTTGGTGGCTGCCGCTGGGTTTATGAACAATTTAAAAAACATAGTTTTAGTATTGTAATGCCCACCGAGATAATTGACTTTCAGGTTCACGCATGTGTTGTAACAAATAAGAAAGGTGAGATCGTTTATCACAGTAAAGTTTATCCCATAGGAAGGGATGGAATGCTTAATGCTTAAGATCACCACTTAACACTTGCGCTTAGTGATACTATTGTTCCATTTGGCTTTTGGAGAGAGTCTTGATAAAATATGCAATTGGATGGTCTAACTGATTTATTTTGTTTTGTTCCAGAATGGAACCATCAGCAACATCGCTGGCTTTGTTAAAAAGCAGGAAGGACTTACAAAATTCTGAATGTATTATCACAGAAGATCTTGTTAATGCCAATTGTATGGTATTTTAGGATTGTTTCATAATGACTTCATTGTAAAGCACATTTTTATGTACCAGGTAGACCAAGGGCTCAGAGAGTTTGCCAAATGAGGGATAATTTGGCAGTATCAACTGACCATCCCAAAAAAACTTGGATGTCCCTTAGACTTTTTGAAGTGGACATTTTTCATATGGCCTTAACTTTAACTAGAAGTGGCTGGATACCTTCATTGATTGCCTTATAACCTTAAAACTATACTTTCGCTGAAAAATGTGCTTTTCTGAGGGTAAGATTAAAGGATGCTGACCATAGTTGATTAAATCTTGGTGTAGATTAAGATGGGAGCTAAAGTTTTGGGAAAAGACGTTGATATCTTCTAAATACATTAGTACACAGGACTTTTTAGGTCTTTTGGGATGCAATTCATGGCTTGCTGAAACATAGAAATGGCATCGCACACCCCTGCGGCATTTGAGTTGGTTTGAACAGGCTTTCTTTAGAGATTAGAGAACACTTATCTCAGTCCTCCTGGGCAATGTCTATTGCCAGTATCCACTAACTAGATCCATTGTGAAGAAAAGAATGTGACTAGCCAGCATCTGAAGTGAATCTTCATACTTAGTTAAGGGGTATATATCTTTTTTAGTACTAGATGGAAAGGGATATATGTCTTTTTGGGTGATTAATTAATGTTGCAACAAAAAATCATCAAGCAATGGATCCCATTTTTCTTTTTCACCAATGGCAGAGGCGAAGCCCAAGGACGTTGTGAAGATCTTATAATATTGGCCTCCAACTTTTGTTATGATGTGATAGTTACTTTGACTTCTACCACTTTAAATGTTTTGATAAGCTTGGTAATATCATTGAGCCGTCTCCAGTATCTATCTGATAAGTACTACAGTCAAATTTCCAAAATTGTAAATCATGGAAGAATAAATATTGGAAACTTGGATAAGAGTTTCTCAGAGGCCTCTCATTGGGGCTTGGTGAGGTCCAAGCCAATATTATGTTCAATAGTGGCTATAGTAGTGGACCTTGAGTTGATTTCCCAAGATACCAAAAACTATGTATGCTAAAACATTTTATCAACAGTAACTGGCGAACATGTTCTATAGGATCCTTTTTCCCCAGGATGAAAGAGGTCAAAGTTGCCAGGAGAGTTTCTATAGCTTTCCTGTTACCAGAAATGTGGTGCGCAGCACACAGCCACAACGCCAGGGAACTCGTCGTCAGTATTATGGGAAGCAGAGCCCCGCAGAAGGGGCTGGAGCTGAAGTAAAACAGGAAATGGGTGTTCAACGCGGTATATATTAATAAATATCAAACCAACAACAAGACTTGGGGGAACCCTAAGGGGGAGCCCATAACCAAATGAATATCTGTTCTGGAAGGTCTGGGTTTCTCAGCCTGGAGGGGACTAAGGGGGCCCAACGGTGCACTTGATCATGTAGATAATTTTGTGTAAATATAATAGCCAACGTTGTTAAAGACCTCCCTGAGGAGGTCTGCACACAAGTTTGACCCAGTAATTTTAACTTTAAATAAAAACATAAAAAACGAGGAAACTTTATTAGAGGAAGTTGACCAACAAGAAAAGTTGATCTCAAGGAAACATACTTAAACAATAACAGGGCTTTCATCAATTCTTGTAAGTGGTGCTAAGCCCAGGTGCACCAATAAGCGCATGCTTCCATCTGTCAGGGTCCTTTAACTAAAGACCAATCAAACTTAAGTGATTGATTGAAGGCAAGGCCAAACTAAGGTAGAAATTTCAAAAATTGAATGGGGTTTCAAAACCCTTTCAACAAGTAACCAATTTGAACCATCATCGTTTAGAAGGTAACTTGTCAATTTTAACGCCACTGTCATAACATATAGTTGGGCATCTTGCACTTCCCCTGAACCAACCTGGTCATATCTGGCCTCCACCCAGCGTTGGTCCAAGGGTTGCCTTAAGTCAGGGAGGTCCTGTAACTTGACTTTTTTGACTCTTGACGCCCAGCCTTATCATGGCAGTTAGTCCCCTCAATAAAGTCATGTAAACATGATATTACCCTCTCCTTTAATTTGGGCTCCACCCCCCTCCAGGGGCATTCGCCAAGGAAAAGTTTTTGTGAGCAGTGGCCAACTTCATGGAAGCGATGGCTTTCTTGGACTTGGAACCTGCTGCCTCAGGGAAACGCTTGTGGAATACTTCAATTAGGTCTTGGGCATGGGCACAATCACACGCTGGTCCAAATGTTCTCCGCTGCATCAAATCCTTTCAGGATACAAGATACTCAAGACTTCTTCTTACCCTACAGGAGGCTACTATCTCCTACACTTCCCACTCTGACGCCCCATCCACGAGATAAGCCTCTGGAGTCTCTGGTGGGGAGCCCTCAAACAAGGTAAGCTTGCTTTCATGGAAGACCAAAAAGATATATTTTGAGGGGGGAGATCTAAGTGGTATGAGGCGTGGCCCACCTTTCTGACAACGCAGTTTATCCAAATACTCTTTGGTCCCAGTTTTTTGCATGGTTGCTTGATTGGGATGTTTTTAGCATCCATTATCAAGAGATCTACTTCCTTGTAAGCTGGACCAACTCGTCTCTCAACATCAGAGTTCTCCTTGTAAGCTTGCATTGCCGCGTCCAAACTGGTGTTTACACCATGGTGTACTTTCTTGATTGTCTTCGCAAGGTCCACCACCGCTTCCTCCTTAGATCCACAATATGGATCATTGTTGAAGGCGGGATTGAAGCCAAAGTTGGCATAAAAGGGGGAACAACCGATTGATGCATGCTGGGCGTTGTTATAGCTGAATTGGGCCATGAGGAGATTAAAACCCCAATCTGAATGGTCTGTGGCGGTTTAACACTGCAGAAATTTCTCCAAGGACTGGCTCACTAGTCCAGTCTGCCCATTTGATTTTGGGTGATAGGCGTCAAACGGCAGGGACAGATTTGCAGAGTATTACACAACTCTTCCCAAAAGATAAGGTAAACTGGGCTACGATCACTAATTATTTCTTGGGGAC
Source organism: Massospora cicadina (assembly GCA_022478985.1). NCBI lineage: Eukaryota > Fungi > Entomophthoromycota > Entomophthoromycetes > Entomophthorales > Entomophthoraceae > Massospora > Massospora cicadina. The sequence continues at coordinate 112,123 of JAKSZP010011909.1, forward strand.
CACATGAAGAGCAAACACATGCAAGCAAAGAGCCTAGCCATCTCATCCACGGTTACTGTGGTTCTTCAGGGAATAATGTGGGAGAACCTCGTAAAATTGTCCACCACTACCATGATGGTACCTTAGCCATTAGATACAGGCAATTCCACAATAAAATCCACTTATTTTGAAGCCCAAAGCCCTTCAGTATTTTGTTAATGGTACCAACAATCCCGCTAGTGGCTGTCAATTCGGTATCATTTGGTTGCTGACTAGGTACTCTTTACAATACTTGGCCGTCTGCACAGCTAACCCCTTCCAATTGTAAGTGCAACAAATTAGCTTTAGAATTTTCGCCTTCCCAGGATGACCAACGGTGATTCCATCATGAAGGTATTATATTATTTCCAAGCGCAGTGGCCTGGCGGGAACTCATAGGAGCTCCTGAAACCACACCATCTCATCCTTCACGTGGTAACCCCTGGTAATGTCCTCTTGATTCAACGCGCTTTTGTCAAGACCATAGTATATTCAGCTGACAAAGGCTGTGAAAGGACTGCCTTTCTAACATACCATATTCCCCCGCATTTTCAAAGGAGCAAGCTCTGGCCCGTGGGCCAAGGGAGAGGTTAGTGAGACAAAATCTTACCCAGTGGAATCATCAAATGGGTATTATGCATCTCTACCTCCTTATGATTGGGAGCTAGTGCGGGTTGCGGCTCAAAGATTCCGCCAAACCATTCTCATTGCCTTAGTAAACTCATAGGAAAACCCAATTTGGCTAGGGTCTCATGCCAGTGGATTTTCCGTGGGGTCAATACATGAGGTGCGAGGTAGTACCATAAAGCATGTGATCTGTAAATATATGGAAGGGTTGGGATGAGCCATGCAAATGATGCGCAATAAGTCAGCGCCTCAACCGCGGCTAACAACTCTTTGTCATATATGGCGTAATTTAACTCAGGTGAGGACATCTTTCTGGAAAAATATCCCAGCAGATGCTCAATTCCATCTTTGCAAACTTGTAATAGGGCGCCGCTATGGCAAAGTTGGAGGCATCAGTAGCCACAATGAACTTTAATCTAGATCTACATGGCGAAGGACTGACGTGGACAACTGGGTGTACTTTACTGCTTGGAAGGCAACCTGCAAAGTTGGGGACCACTGGAGCACTTTTGCTCCACTAGCCTTATACAGGGGCGCCGCCACTTCAGAAAGATTTGGTGTAAATTTCTTAAGGAAAGTACACGTCCCCAAAAACTCCTTAATTCCTTAACTGAAGTTGGGGTGGGACTTTCGCAAAATTGCCTTCTCCTTGTCTGGAGTTATCATGTGGCCTTTGTCAAACATGAAGTTGCCCATGAAGTTGACCTGGGACTTAAAGAACTCACACTTACCAATTTTCAGCGTAATGTTGGCCACTCTGAAAACTCACCACCACTACCTCAAGTGTTTAGCATAGGACTTATGATTGGATGAAAACATCAAGATATAATACATGTAAGCCACCGCACACACCCCAGCAGGTCCCAAAGCCGCATCAGTATGGCGTTTAAAGATAGCTATAGTGTTTTTCAGCTCAAAGGACATAACTCAAAACTGGAAATTTATATATGGGTGCAGAATGTGATTAGCCACACCTGGCCTTTCTTAATCCAGATCTGATTGAACGCATTTGGGCAATCCATTTTTAAAGAAGACTTTTGCCTTCTCAACATAGCAAGCAATCTGAGTTTCTAACAAGATGGGATGTAAGTCTGGTAGGTGACGTTGTTCAGATTCCCATAATTTACACATGCGTGTAATGTAGCGTCTGACTTTTCCACAAAGAGAGGTGGAGAGCACAACAGGGAAGTACGCTGAAATATCGCGCCCTATATATCTGCTTCACAATCCAGGTATCTAAGGCCACTTCCTCCCGTACAGTCAAAGGGTAAATGGGAGAAGATAGCACCAGATCAAAGGTGAGCTTGAACTTGCAATCAAACTCTGAATTAACTGGAAGTAAATTGGCTGAAGCCGCATCAACCAAAGATTCCAACCCCTCCAAATAAGAAGGTGATGGTACCTCCAGAGAGGGCTTCAGCATTGGGGTAAGACTGAGAGTGTGGATATTGGGCCAATAGTGCAGATCTTGATAGTTTGCTTCATATTAAGGGACAACTAATTTGTGACCATTCTTTGATGGTAAGGACAATGTATTGTCTTTCAAGTTGGTTCTGACGTCAAATTTTTGCCATACCTCTACACCCAAAATTATGAGGTACAAGAGCTTTTTGATAGCTTGGAAGTGGTCAGACAAAATAATATTTTAAAACTTGTTATCCACTAACCCCGGATTTCCAGCGTGAGAATACCTTTGGAAGACCAATCCCTAACCATACCACCTGTAAAGTAACTCAGTTCAAAGTAGTCGTATAAGTCTTTGTCTATAAAATTCTCAGAGGCTCCGGTATTCACCAAAAATGTTGTTCCCATATTTCCTGAAAGGGATGAAAGGGGAGCAGTTAACAAAAATATTACGAATGGGCTTTATTTAAAGCAGAAAACGCCAACACTTCACCATAAAAATCCTTATCAGGCATAAGCATGCCTTCAGGATATGTTTCCGGATTATAGATGGAGAGGGATAGTTGGCCACTCTTACTACTGAGGACACATATCCCACCATATCTTCAGCAATTGCATAAACAACTTTGTATTGCAAAAGTAACTCCTTATCCACCGCCTGTGTTCTACAGATCATAATAGGGGCCAAGCGTGGGTTTTATGGGGTGATTTGGTATACTGAAATGAGTATTATATCAGAGCCATAAGAGAAGATTTTGGGCTCGCTTTTATATAAGAAAGCATCATTTATAAAATGCGATTTGGGCCGTGAATGACCCCATTTCATTTCAGCAACGAGTTTTGCATCATTAAATAAGGCCATCACCATCAGGTCCTTCATCGATGATCCTGCCTGAACCATCCAAATGTGGTTCCAAGGAAAAATTATTTTACTTTTATTGGTTTTTTTGATGTTGGAAGAAGTCAGGAAATCATTACCTTCATATCATGAAATGTCCAAATCCACAAAATGCAAGCAAGAAGGGTGGGCGCTTACCAATTGGAGATAACAAGAATAACGCCAAGTTGCTCAAACCAACAGCAAAAAGAGGAAAACGGAGGTGAGCCCCACTGCAGCTATGACCAACAGCTGGCACACCCAATTTGTACTTTACAAAAAAGTCCCACACGGATAATTCTGGTGCACATAAAAAACAGGTTGGTCAACTAATGTCAGGAGAGTTTCTATAGCTTTCCTGTTACCAGAAAGGTGGTGCGCAGCACACAGACACAACGCCAGGGAACTCGTCATCAGTATTATGGGAAGCAGAGCCCCGCAGAAGGGGCTGGAGCTGAAGTAAAACAGGAAAAGGGTGTTCAACGCGGTATATTTTAATAAATAGCGAACCAACAAGACTTGGGAGGCCCCATGGGGGAGCCCATAACCAAGTGAAATTCTATGATGTAGGGTTTAGTGTTTCTCATCCTGAAGGGGACCAAGGGGGCCCAATGGTGCACTTGATCTTATAGATAATTATGTGGAGATATAACAGCTGACGTTATTAAAGGCCTCCCTGAGGAGGTGTGTGCACTGGTTTGACCCAGTAGCCATAGTTTTAAAAAACATTAATAATTGGGGAAAATTTACTAAAGGAAGTTGACCAACGAGGAAGGTTGGTCTTGAGGAATTATACTTAAGCAATAATGGGGAATCATCAATTCGTGGAAGTGGTGCTAAGCCCAGGTGCACCAATAAGCGCATGTGTCCATCCATCATGGTACTATAACTAGAGATTGACTAGACGATTAATTGATTGAAGGCAAGGCCAAACTAAGGTAGAAATTCCAAAAATTGAATGGAGTTCAAAACCCATTCACCGAGTAACCAACTTGAACCATCATCATTTAGAAGGTAACTTTTTCCATTTTAACGCCACCGCCGTAACATATAGTTGGGCATCTTGCACTTCCCCTGAACCAACCTGGGCATATCTGTCCTGCACCCAGCGTTGGTCCAAGGTGTGCCTCAAGTCAGGAGGTCCTGTAACTTGACTTTTTTTAATCTTGACGCCCATCCTTGTCATGGCAGTTGGTACCCTTAATAAAGTCATGTTAAGTTGGCAAAATTCAGATTACCTAGCAAAACTGAGATGGTTCATGATTATTTTGGATATATAATGCCTGGTCAGGGCAACCTCTCCTTGATGATGATTTTCTCCCAGCGCACTTCTAGAATATGATCAGGAGGAATGTGTAGTTGTATGAGGGTATCTGGTATAACTTGCTCCTGAGCTAAATTTACAACTTGAGATGGAGCATATAGTGGCATTCCTTCCCAAGCTTCAGTATATTGGGGAGGCATTTCTATTCGAGGCTTAACTGCATAATACTTAGTTATATGGATATCATTTGTCTTCCTTAAGGCAAATTCCTTATATTGGGGTTTTCCTTTTTAGTTATGGGCGCTTGGAAGATAAGCGTTACCCAATGCCCAATTATAGACAAATAGGCTCAGAAATGTTAAAGATCTCAGATTACTCATGCAGAGACTGCGTCCCTAAAATAAGTCATAGCTCTAATTCTTAAGAACTTCTTCTGGGACCATTAGAGGAAGCTTCTCAATGAGCAGGAGTAAGGAAGAATAAGCATTGAGGAACGTAGTGCAATGGGGACCCGCTATTTTATACTCAACATTATGTTGGATGCCAGGCGCAACATAAATGTGACTGACAAGTTTGGAAGTTATAACATTTACTGAGGACCCAGTGTCAACATCGGCTTGGACATTAAATTTTACACACTTGAAATTACACCTTAGTAAATGAAATCTAAACTGAGGCTGCAGGGTAAAGAAAGAAGCTAGTGGAATATAGAGGGAACAAGATTAATCCAAGTTATGTCTTTATTTTCAGTATACATATTGAAGGTTTTATAATAGAAGGTCCAGCAGAAATAAAAGCCCAAGAAGTAGATGGTTGAGTCGTAGGATGGTTGTCAACATGAAAGCATCTCCCTCCATCTTGATGAGGCATTTCCCTCTTCATTGGAGATTTTCTTGTAACATATTTCAGCGTTATGCCAGCGTCTCCTATAGTAAAGCATTGAATATTCTTATTAGTGGATCCTTTATTTTCAAGAGCGTTGATCGGGGGCTTCAGCTAGGAGATAAGCTAGGCTTGGAGGCATTCTGTTCTAGACTGGTATAGATTTTGGTGAGAGCCTCTATAATGTCCAGAATGCTCGAGAATTGTCTCCTTATGGCACTGATATGTAACTGTAAGTTAGGGCAAGAGGCCAAGAAGTAAATTTTTAACAGTAATGGTTCATTAGAGTAAAACAGTCACAAGCAACCAAGATCTTACCTCATAGTAAATTTGATTGGCGATTACATTTAATGATTTTTTGTGCTTGATGCTAGTACCCATGAAAGTCTGTTTCTGAGAGGCAGGGTCTAATCAATTCTGAACTCCTTTATCAAGTCAGTCTTTAATTGGTTCCAGGCTTACTTATTATTTAGGTGAGAGATTGCAATTTCATGCAAAATTCTACTCAAGAAGGTAGTTAGATGCTTAATTTTCTGTAAATCCGTAGCCTCCGCCATGTCACTTATGTAGATGTATGGGAATGAAGTGATACTTCCTTCATTGGGGATGTACTTTTCCTTAGACATATGTTTAAAGTTAGTATAAATAGGTGTAGACAAAATGCTAATTCTAGTTGGTCTAAGAAGGGCCAAAATGAGGACTCAGTGTCATTATATTCAGAGGGTCGCATCTTATTGAGCCAAGCTCTCAAATCATTGACGTCATTCTGTAGATCAGTATTTTGAGTCATTACTATGGTAGCATTGCCTTTTTGGGTAAGTTGCTCTTTGAGCCCCTGCAATTCTAGCTTCTGGGCTTCCATGGTAATATTACTGGAGACTTGTTCCTCCTTAATGGCCTCAACTTGGTTAGCAAGTTAAATGAGCCTGTCATCGATGCAGGCTAATGAACACCATGCAATCATGAGAAACTACTGACATTCATAAACTTATCAGCTAAGGCTTCCAATGTATAATTGGGGTCAAGATGTTGACCTTTGAGGTCTACACCATAGCCATGAGCAATATCTGTAACTTGAGAAGCAAGTTGGGTTCTGTTTCTGAATGTTGTTCAATCAGGATTGTGAAGCGCCATCCTTTGGTTCTGTCACGGTAGGTCCAGGATGCCCAAATCACCTTGCTGTCTGGGAGGTCCTTCCATTCCAGATGGCCTGGGAGGGCTGATGACCACAGATGGCCTCAGTGGTATGGGGCCCAATATCTCCTGGAGGTCCATGGGGCCCAGTTAATCCCGGGGGACCTATAGGTTCACTATCCCCTTGAGGCCCATGAATCCCATCAGGTCCCCTTGGTTTGGTAGGGCTTGATAGCCAGGGGCCCTTCAGGGCCAACAGGGCCTTGCGCAACAGGATGAGCTTGCAGTATGGCTTCCTCAGATTGCAAAACATTACCCCACTGTTCTCTGAGGCTGTAGATATGATCCAAGAGAAAATTGATAGTATGACCTGAAGGTAAGCTTCAGATTCAGCTGAGTCCATTTGGTTGTGAGTTGATCCTGTAAATAAGTGAAGACTCTTTCATCCAGGAAAGTCATCTAACATCACACTTTGTTAATTAAGCGTCTATTTTTATATAACGTTACAATTCAATTTTTGATGAAGGAGGAAGCAGATTTTTAAAGTTCATAGGGGATGAGTAAATGTATTGAATAAAGTCTAATTGTTCCAGTACTTATTGGTGGTAGATTCCTATATTTGCATATTGTGGTAGATACCCAGGTGGATAAAGTTGCAAAGGTATTGATCTGTTTGGGTTCCCAATTTAGTGGTGGGCAAACTAGGTATAGTTCTCTAATAGTGGAGGGAATGGCTGAGGCTCAGGCCCATCTGGAACGCCTTTCAGGCACAAAAATACAAGTAAGCAGTTGTAAAGTTGGGCCAAGGTTAGCAATTCTTAATTAATATTTGTTTTGGTCTTCAAGGGGCACTTCACCTCTGTACTCAGCCATAAGTTCAAGAATATCCAGGACAGGGGTGCCTACTTCAAAGAGAGCATTGCTGTTCCAACAGGTAATGCTTTTGACCCCATTACTTTAAAGGTTTCATATTTGGGTTTATTTTCCATATTCTTTTTTATTTCCTAGCACTTTAACTGCAACTCAGAAGACTTAGAAGAGAGTACCAGTTTTCTGTCAGCCTTGTAGATAGCAGGACCAGGTGAAGGGGCGGCTTTGAAGCTTCTCAGAGTCAGATGTGGTTACCTTTAGTAATATACAGCAAGGGCTAGAACCATTGGGATGCTAAAGGATTGCTTAGTAACATCAATAAAATCCTAAAAATAGGAAGTTTATTAAAAACTACATAAGTAAAAAACAACAATCCAGTTTATTTGAATTATAGAATATAAAGTAACTATAGGTTTTTTCATGAAAGGACATTCCATAGTGGACTGACTATTAGAATCTCCTTGGATTTTAAGAAAAGGCGCGTGACAAGACGTCTTACTTTGTCTCGTGGTAGTCTTCTGGAATTAATAGAAAGCTTCTTTGTAGCCTTGATCTTAAAGGCATCCAGATCTCTTCTTCTTCCATTGGATGATTCAGGGGCAGATGCCTTTAAACTTATAGTCAGTAAATTGAATCAATAGTAGGCAGATGAGATTTGAGCTCAACTTGTACAATTTGTCTCTTTCCATGTTACAAGTTCTGACAGCTATCATTAAGTGGAGGCAAAAAAGTTCTCTCTGTGATAAGGTAGCTGTGTGTACTTTTAAATAAGTAATCATAGAAACTCTGCAAGATAATATTTATGGCAGGTATTCCACTTGATTTTCTTTTCAAAGAAAATTCGTCATAAAAAGATTTAGATAGACTACTCCAAGCCATTTACTCACCTTTTTATCTAATGTCAGCAGCTCCACCGCCAGCTGCTCCAGTATAGGGCAGCAGTGAACACATCCTAGAATTATCCTTCCTGATGAAAAATGCATTTGGACTTATTTGTTAATTCCATCCAATATTTTTTAGTAGATATATTAATCCAAAAAAACTTCCTTTAACTCTCACGTTTCCAAGTGGTGCCTTGAAGCCCCTTGGTGCTACAAAGTGCAATATGCAAGTTTGGCCTTTGCTTAAATATATAAATTGTTCCCATATGCCAATTCTTACAATTAATAAACCGGCGTAAGTGTAATGAAGCCTGACAAATTTATCTACTTCCGCCACTACAAGGGTAATTTGACTTAGGCTTCACCTGTGAAGATGACGTCGCAACTCCATTGTGTGCGCTCTAGTATCAGGGCATTATACTCCCAATTTCTTCTTGATGCCAGTGGACACTGATATGGTGGTTTAATTTTCTGGGTTCCCCATCCACCTCCCCCCTCAAATTCTTCACAAGGAGCTGTTGAAAGATTTAACAGCCTAAGGTTCCAACCTTATCTTAAAGTTTGTGGTCATAAATGACCATATCTCTTTCAGATCCTCAAACATTTTCCATAATATGTCCTAATACTCATAAAATATCCCTTCAATTTCCTCTCACGCCGTCATCCCTTATGCTCCAAACCATCCATTTTGGCCCCGCTTGGAGGGTGGGCGGACTATATGTCCATCCTGATTTGATTTGGATCACTCAAAACGTAAATGCTCTTCCTTGCAATTCCACTTGCTCTTAGCCCACCTCTGCTGGTTCTTAATCTGATGGCAACCTTTCGTCGTTTTCTGTCTGGGGTACAATCATACCCCTCCCTCAAAGCTTACTGCTCCTGCAGCTCCTGCATCATCCAATCAGGCCTCATCTCAGCCTAGAACTAAAAATACCCAATCAACCACAAACCAATTTGTCAAAGTTTAATCCCAATCTCCCCCAATTCATCACCCAAACTCTAACATTTTTTTCCATTTCTGTTCCTTCAGAATTATGTGGCTTTTTGGCTAAAATTTCAGAATTATAATATTTAATTAACCATTCCATCTTCATATTAAATGTTTTTCTTCATGCTGAATATGAAGCACAAACCTTTTTCATTTCTATGCCTCCAGAAAAATGCCTCTCTGTTTTAGAGCAATAGTGAGCAAGTTGTTATAGAAGCTGCATTCCAAGATTGTTATTCACTCCAAATACCTGTCGCCAAATTAGTGGTGATGCTTGCAGCAGGTATTCCTTCTCCCCAAAGTCCCTTTCACCATAACCCCTTTAGTTAAGCGTGATCTCATCAATTATTATAAGTAAGCCAATGATGACAACCAGAACGTGAAAGTGGTAGAGTGAAACCCAAATTTGGACATTAAAAACCCATATTGTCACATTCTACAAGCTTCCTGATGCCTGCATTCAAGCCAAATTTGCCCTTGCATCCTATATTGGTGGCCTTATCGCCAGTGGCATCTTATTTAATATTTTACCCTTAGGTAACTTTGAACTACGGACTACCAACGCCCATATTCCATTGCTCTCCACCTTAGCCCATACCTCTGTCTGTGGTGGGTAAGACTTAGCTGAATATTAGACCCTCTATCCCCCTCTCCTTCTACCATGAAAAGCAAAGTGGTTTCCCTCTTTCCCACCTGGATAGTTGTTATTTGGCTTCCTTTTTAAGCACTAGAGTTAGCGTTTTGGTTCAATTTTTATGTAAAAAATATGATTTAGCTCTTTGAGAAGTCAGTAATGTCCATCCCCTAGTTCAGTTTACCTAAAATTAATTCAAGGCATTGTTGGAAAAAAGTATATATCTAAAAAGATAGAGACAGTCTAACTTCAAAAGGAATTGAGATTATAAGGCGCAGAAGACTAGTGGCACATTTAGAGGTCAAGTTCAAACACTATCTAGATTCTTTTACAACAAACATAAGTGTATGGGGAATTATTCATTTTAGGTTTTAATATTAGGCCTTAAACTTTGCACTCCTAAAAGAGCATTACAACACTTATTATAAAAACAACATCTGTGACTAAATAAGGGATGGCCATTAGAATCCTGTACATACTAGCGATGAAGGCTGTAAGATTGGGGGTGGTGCAGGCTAGGAACTCCTTGGCATCATAATCAAAATTTGTATCATTTAATTTGAACCTTCTCAATTATTAAAAGAAGGCCACTCCAAAGGTTTTCTCGCATGTTAAAGCAGTACAGGTTATATGGATAATTGTCTACAGGAACTTTGTTTTAAACTTTTCTTTCCACACAATCTTACTTTCAAGAAAATTTTATAAACAGTTTATTTTATCACTGCCATCTGGCCACATCCATTTTCCTATTGATATCCTTATATCCACCACCTGCTGCTCCAGTGTGGGTTAGCGGTGCTCCACCACCTAGCATTTTCTGCCCTGTGGAGAACCCATTCAGATGAGATCAGGTAACCCGCCAACCTCTTTCAGCTGATTTGTTTTCATGGGACTTAATGCTTCACCTTGCACGCATCCACCATTCTTGACCCCGTCCTCTCATCCTCCCAAGTCCAATGCTTGAAATTGCCTATGAGTTAAATTAAGACGTTTATTCCCATATGCTGACAAAGCAATAATTGAATTTGCCACGGCTGCATATATGACACCTGGCTTTATTAATTTCCGCCCGTTCAAGGACTATTTTGACATAATCTTACATATGGAGGAGGAAGCTGCAGCAGCAGCATCAACTCCCCTTATTTACAAAAACACTCCCATTCAACTACCCGTACTACCTCCCTTCTAACACCACAAAGGTAGTGTCATTAGCGTCCCTCCCTTCCCACACCACCCCAAATTTTGTATAAACAGCTGATGGCGGGACTTTTGGCTTATGGCACTCAGCCCAACCTCATCTTCACTATTCCCTCTGTTGCAGAGCGCCTTGATGCCCCTCACACAAATGCCACCATAATCCCACACCAGCCTGCCATAGCCCACCAGATCCCCCCATGCTCATATTGCAGCGGCGTCTAAGAATTTCTTTTGGGCTTGAGTTGTAATAAGCCAAATTTTCCCCCTCTGTTTTGGGTTTGACCATTCAAAAAATCCTGCCCCAAGTCACTTCCTCTGATGCAGCTTCTGAACCCTTTTCAGCTGAATCTGAATGGGGCATATTGTTGCCCCATCCCACCCAACATTCTTTCTTGATGGGCCAGAGTGGGAAATCTGCCTCAACCAAATCACCTGGCACATTAACCCACCTGAATTCACCCCAGCCTATCAGAGTCATCTTGGAACACCATTTTTACCTAAGCATCTACCCATTCGCCTTCCACTACCCACCCAAATTCAGTCTCCACTACACTTGTGAACCAGAATCCTTGGAGCCTATTGACTGGGGTTGAAGAATCCGTTAAAGTTATCACAGATGAGGTGTCTGATGAACCTCTCATCCCAATTGATTACAAATGGGCCGGATTTTACAATTCTGATTCTTGACAAAACCCTCTCACCCAAACGATTGCTCCTAAACACAATGCCATCCCTTACCAAAAAGACCACAAGTTCGCCTTAGCAGCGGTGGTCTCACTCCATTGCCCAAACCTCCACAAAGCAGTGTCTTAATCAGTGGCTCAATTCCATGAAGGGCTGACCACAATTGTCTTCCCCTGATTTCCCCAAAGCAGCTCAAGACAAAATAAAAAATTGTATGATGATGCCTTATACGCTGTCAATTAATGTGAAAAACTAGCAGTCTTTGACCCAACTGCTAAAATCACACACCGAAATATAATTAAATTGGCCCAACTTCCGGATGCCCACCTTCAAGCTGACCATAAACTCGCAGAATTAATTGAGGCTGTCTTCCAAGCTGATCTTTAAGAAAATAACCAATTTTCATTTACATCCACACTCACCACGCTGATGCCCCAACTCCATGGCTCTCTGCTTTTGTCCACCTCTACAACCAATGTGACTCTGTCAAGAACAGTAAGCCTGTAGAGAGCTGCCCAAACCCCTCATCCTCTGCCATGGTGGGTTAGTGGTATTCCTCTACCCGCCTGGTTGGAAGTTTGCTTTGTTTTTCGGTGTTCTGTTTGTTTGGTTTTTTTGTTCAGTGAGTATTGGTAGTGTACATCTCCTAGTTGGTGTACCTTATAAAAACTTTAATTTTTCTTGTAATGACACCAAAAGTCATTAATATCTAATTTTAGACATGACCTTCTTAGCGTGGGTACAAGAAAGCTTATTCTTAAATCTGTGCTTAATTCACCTGTAGTGGGCTTCATATTGTGATGTTAAAGAACAAAAAATCAGAATATCGTTTGATACGTGTTGTGTGAAGTTTACTACTTACTACAAAGGGGAAGACTAATGATAGCATAATGGTGGTCACACTACTAGCTTCCTTAGTTCTGATACTAAGAGGGCATAGACTGAGAGATCTATGTAGGGTAAGTCTATAGGGTAGCTAGGTTTAAGGGCGGGAGCTATAGTTGCAAGCCCCTTAAGACCTGAGGAACAAGTTATTGAAAATAATAAAATTTACATAAGATGTACTTAAAGAGCAGCTTAGTCTTTTGGTTCATACAAATTAAGATACTTTTCAATGGATTGTCTTTCAAAAAGCATAAAGCGTAAATTGTACTGATAGTTCATAGTGCAATAGCAATTATGAGTGTGCGGATGGAAATCAGGGGCTTGAAGATTTCAAATGTATTGCAAACATGTTCCTTGATAAGGAGAAGTTTTGTTGTTTTAATGTTTTAATAGGCGCATCACCTCATGACATATTGCCCTAGATGCGAGGTAGAATTCCAGACAGTGGAATAGTGTTCCAGGATCTTTGCACACCGCACTGGAGGTATGGACAGAATATGATCTCTTTGCCATATGATAGGTGCGCCTCAGACATCTGCACATATATGTTTTAATGAAGGGCAGAAGTAGAGAGTAATGGGTATACTATAATATTGTTTTCTATGTGTCAAAGTCGTACAGGATGTCTAAACCATCACAATAATATACTCTTGCTATAATTGGAAATATTTAAGGATCCTTTTGGTTGGGGTCTTGCTTTTGGTGTTCCAATACATACTTTAGCTTAGATCCTCCCCTTCTAGGGCTTGTGTCAACAACCTTGATGTGCCATTTGTCTTGTTTGATGTCATGGAGCAGGGCTTTATAGTGATTAGGCGTCTCATATGGCTCAGTAGCATTTTAGTTGTGTAAAAAGGTACTTTAATAGGCTGTTAGGTTATAAGGTTGGATAAGCCAATTGCCTGGGCAAATTTTGATATGGAGGCATGGGACCAGTGTTGACTAGCAGATGAAGTGTTATGACATGGGTAATCCAATTACTTAGTTTGCGGTGAGCTTGCTCTTCAAAGTTGAGAAGAACCTTACCTCCTCTGTTTCTTGGCCAAACTACTTTTCAAAACATACAAGGGGGCGAGATTTTGGTTAGAGCCAACCCGTGAGTAAGGCATATACCTATGAACGAAATGAGGGTGAGAAGGATATTGTATGTGCTGGGAATTAAATTATGGGGGAAGATCATTGAGTTGACAATAGTCACACGGCTTTAGGCCTGTGTTATTGCCCCTAAGAGAGACAATACTTCTTTCTAGCTTGTTTAATATATTGTTCCCTATTAGTATTGGTATACCCTACTTCCTCAATCCTAACTCCTAAATGGCGGATAGGTTCAATGGATGCTTACCAGTAAATGACAAAATGAGGGGGCTCTGTAAGCTGATGACATTGGTTTGAGAGAGGAGGATGTAGTCCAGTGTGTTTATTATTACCAAGTAGAATAAATTAAGTTTTATTTGTTTATAGCAGCTTTACTCACCACAGATCATCCACTAATGGTGAGTTCCAGAAGGTGGGCATCTTCACTGTTATATACCTATAATATAAATTTTAGAAAGCGCTAACAAATAAGGCAGCTTGCCCCTGACCGTTACTTTATCTATGCGTGAGTTTGTTACGTGGAGGAAAGGATCCTGGCTTATATTGTATAGTAAAGGGATGAGATGATCGTCTTTTTTAAGGCCTTTGTGGGGGTGTATTTGGACAGTGATGAATTCTGGGCTGCATACTTCCAAGGTAGCTGATTCTGTGTAAGTATTGAACCAGTTTATAAATCTCATAGGTAGTTCCTAAGCTTGCAAAAACTTTCTTAAGTATGTACAATTTACATGGTCATATGCCTTTTAGTTGTTCTAGGAACACCAAGTCTCCATTGGCCTTTGATTGGCTTTCATTTTCCACAGTGTAGATGTTGTCTCAGATTAACCTTCTGGGTATAAATCCATATTACATGGGGAAAGTATGCTTGATGTGACTTCTCCTAGACTCTAAGCCACATATAATCAGAAAATCTTTGTGTCAGTATCAATAAGTGTGATTGAACGCCAATTTGATAAATTCATTAAATCTCTTTTCATGATAAAGTAATCACATATTCCTCCTGGATCCCAGGGGAATCACTTTCTTTTAGTAATTAAGGAGGACAGGAAAAGTGGAACTATGTTGTAAAAAAAACTATAAAATTCAAATGGGATTACATTTAGCTTGGGTAATATTCAAGCAGCGTCTGGCGCACCGTTTCATATAGTTCCTTCCATGTTATAAAGGCTATAATGTTGTTTTTTATTAGGCAACAGCTTTTCTTTCCCGTAAGCATCACTTTTGTTTACAGGTGATTAAATTAATTCAACCAATGACAACTTGTCTTAGTTGTGCCGTCCAATCAGGGGATGACAAAGCGACCTAATTCACTGAATTCACACACCTATGCACTAGCGATGAAAAGAACAGCATGGGCCATAAGTCCCAGCTGCTTAACTTTAACTGCAGTGCAAAAAAGGGACCATATGTCCCAAAAAGTGACTATCTCAAGATGGTACAAGGAATTCACCAAACTGGCAACATCAGCCATGCATTTCCCAAGTCATGTAAATTTGGGGTGTGCATTAACTTTGGCGCAAAGGAACCTCTATGATATGAAGCAGTTTGTAAGGATATCCCAGGATTCTTCCCAGAAGCTGTAATATTGATTGAAAAACTCACTATGAGAACCTTAGACCTTGGCTTTGCTACTGCTGAGGCCACGGATGCAGTCATAGAAGCGCCATCTGTAGTCACCTACACTAAACTGAGAGTATGCAAGGAGCTTAACAAATTACAGCCAATATTCCAATCACACGCGCCTATTTTGTGGATGATGAAAACTTGTTTGTGATACTAGAAGGACTCCCAACCACTGAGAAGCGGGACTAACTGGACGCAGCGCTAACAAGCAGCCTGAGCGCATATGGAGAACTAGTTTTTTTGAAATGGAAAAAAACCGCCTCTTGCCCCACCTGGCTACAGACAAGGCTGTAGCAATGATGCGCCCAGGCATGGATGCCAAGGGTGACATCAACACAATATATGCAAAGCGTATATAGACTCAAAGGGGAGTCAGTCTCGCCCTTTCTCAGTCCCCCAGAAAAGAATACCCATATACACGAGCTGCAACAAATTAGGGAATAAAAACAATTCCTGTCCGGCTACTTGAGAGGGAAGAAAGTTTATTGAGTGTGAAGAAAGTCCTAAGGATATAGATCAGGGGGACGCATTAACATCCCGCCTCTGGGGATCACAGGATAGCTATGAGGTGGTCCAACCAGTCTTCTCAGATCAATGTAAATGTGTGGAGATGGCCAGAAAGGCGGCGGAGAAGGCCAAGCAGAAGAAGGAGAAGGAAGCAGCTGCTTGGGAGAAAACGGCCAAGCGCAACATTGAGCAACAATATGAGCACCTCTCTAGTATGACCTCCCTTAAGATAGCTAGCAGCCGCAATATAATTTGAAATGGGCATTTAAAATCAGAAATGGACAATGCACACTTCTTACCTGTACACAATAGAGCCCAACCCATTCAAGTACCAGTCAACAAACCCGTTTCACAAGCCAACAGTTTCTCAACAATCAATGATATATAAGCCAATAGTGCTCACTGTACGGAGAACCCAAATAGGAAGTCTGGGCCACCAGAATGGCAATCAAATATACTACCAGCCCAAACCATTTACTAGGGTCCTATGACTAGGTCCAAATACAATCAAGCCACCTCAGCTGCACAAGGTCAATAAGGCCCTATTCAGTCATAGCAGGCTTGCTGAGCTTGCTAACGATTGGGACTCTCAACATAGCAGGACTCTCATCCAGTAAGTCCCTGGATAAGAAACGAGGGCTCTTGCTAAACCCACTGATGGACGTGCTTGCCTTGCAGGAGTGCAAGTGCTCCACTGGAAAAGAGGAATAGTGGTTCAGGATCCTTCTCCCTTTGCAAACATTCTGGACCAGCTTTTGTGGATTTGTAGTCAAAGCATCATCTGCCATCACAATCACCATTTTACTACTCTCATTTGGAAGGAAGGTTTTTAGTTCTGGCCTGTACATGGGGGAACTAATCATATCAGGCCGCTTCAGTATATGCTTTGTTGAAGTGGACAAAAGGGAAGAGTTTCTGAGCAACCTAATTGACTTGAACTTTCCAGAAGAAACATTTGCCTAGGGGACTTCAATTGCAGGCTGGACGGAACTTGTGACAGATGGCCAGATGTTATAAACCTTCCAATAGGATCGAATCAATTACAGCAATTAATGACAAAAAAAGGCCTTCTAGATGCCAAACCATTCTCAGAATCATATTTTTTAAATCTGAAGTGGTCAAATATTGCTGGTAATCAACTAATCAGCGCCACTAGACTGGATTGTATATCATACCCATATTGGGTGCTATTACAAGCTGAAGATTTTGCAACAATTGACCTATACCTATCAGGCCACAGAATGGTGAAAACTAGTATCCATTCAAAGTAAAAACCACCCAAGAACCGCCGTTAAAAAAGGGTGCTGCAAAAGAACGTGAATCTAGTCCAAGTAGAAGATCAGACAAAAAGATATATAGAAGAACTAGCCAAATGCAATGACTCTAAAACCTTATGGCAGCTGTGGCAAATGTTGAAAAAGGAAATTCTATCCGCCCCAGCCCACGCAGCCTCCCGTTGCACAAGGAAAAAAATAGCATACCTTTGCAAAGCTCAGAGAATAATAAACCATCTGGAAAGATACCCACCCCATAGCGGCTACTTACCACAGTGGTTTAGAGATTGGGTGAGACTTATACTAGTTGTCAAGAAACATAAACAACTCCAAATGCACATGGGAGCCCTCCAAGCAAGTGCCAAATGGGTCATTCAGGGGGATTGACCGTCCATGTTTTTTACTATACTTACAAAACGAGGTCCAAAACGCCAGTCTCGCCAAACTCCAAACATGTGAAGGCTAAATATACTAGCAACCCAGAAGCAGTAGCATCCATCAACCACTCCTAATACTCAGAACTGTATAAGGCCTTAACAGAGAAAGCTGCTAATAACTACTTTATCAATGCTGTCCCCAACCACGCCAAGCATTTAACCAGCCCTGTTGACCACATAAAGGAGGATGAGCTAGCACAGTTTCTATGGAGACTCCCTACCAACAAGTCACCAGGACCAGATGGCATTCCCAATGAGTACTATAAAGTACACTATGAAGCAATAAAAAAGCCCATGATATCTCTCCTTAACGCAAGTCTGAAAAAGAGGATGGTGATCCCAGGAGGCGCAGAAGCTTATAACATAGTGCACCATAAAAAGCGGACCATACTGACCTAGACAACTGGCACCCAATATCTCTGGTCGACGTAGATATAAAGATAATGGGAAAGATAATAGCTAGGCGTCTCTCAGAAAAAGCCAAGGTGTGTATTACCCCACAAAATCATGGTTTCACCCCAGGGAAGAACATCTGAGATGACATCCACCAAGTAACAAACACACTGGGAGTAGCCTCCAAGGGCATGCTTTTTTCTCTAACAAAGCCAAGCCATATGACAAAGTAAATTGGGAATACTTGGCGGTAAAACTTCACAAACAGGGCTTCCCCAGACCATTTATCTCATGGATAGCAAACCATCAGCTGTTGTTCACCTCTCAGCTCTAAGATATACATTCATTTCACCTCCTGTCACACCAGAAAGAGACATCAATTAAGAGGACCCACTTAGCCCTAGAATGTACAACCTTACAATTGACCCCCTCCTACTAGTGATGGAGAAACAGTTAGCTGGTATAGATGCAAGGAGGAAAACCCACTTAAGGTTTGTGGCCTTCATGGATGACTGTGTGATAGGGTTCTCCTCCAAGGCGGATTCCAAAAAGGGAGGAGATAATCAGCCTATATGAAAAAGCCTCCCAAGCCAAAATCAACAAAACCAAATCATTAGCCTTGGTGCTATCAAATACTAAGTGCCTAGGCCCTAAAAACAAGAGGTCAAAAAGAAAAGTCACAAACACAAGCAAAGTGAAGAAATGTAAAAAACCCAGCTTTATCCCACCACCCTTTCAGATGCTTTCCCAGTAGTACCCATGAAACACCTAGGGATCCCCATCACAAGTGCGGGTATATTAGCTCAAGAGGTGGAAGAGAAGATAATATAGGATATCCAAAGGACAGTGGCAGGGTGGAAGTTCAGGAAGACATCTCTGTCTGGAAAATGTCGCCTTGCTGATTCTATGCTCTTCTCAAAAATTTTGTACCTGCACATGCTATTGACTTCAGAAATTTTTGAAAAAAAACTCACGTCAATTCTACAACCCTGGTTTTAAGGCTCATGCTCCCCTCAGCCAGGATCACCACACAAGGGGGCCAACTTCTGAAGGCAAGATGGGGGTAATTGACCCTGAATGCAACGCCACAAACATATTCATGAAATGGATCAGTGCTGTGACCTCACAAGAAGGTAGTCCGCCTCCATGGGCATCTGCAGCAAGGACCCAAATATCCAGAAACCTAGCCCTCAGGAACTCAGGACCTAAAACTTATATTAAATACCAAGGTTTACGCCCAGGGTAGTAGGGCCATGAGACACGACGCCAGAGGCTAAGGCAATGCTCCATTATTTAAAAATATTAAGAATTACACCAAGAATCAAACTCAACCCCCAAAAAATGCGCCGTGGGCGAAAATGGAAAACTCTAAAACTTGATTGGCACCCAGCGCGACCAGTCAATGCAAATTCCGAGGGCCCAAGAATCCAGACAATCCCAGCGCTGGTTTCTGAGGAATAATTCACCTCAAGAGCTCTGTAATACCACTTGGAGAATATTGATTGAACCTCTACTCTACCCCAAAATTACAACACTGCATTATAGAGTTGCTAAGCGCCTTTTTTACACAGGGGAGCGCTCAAATGCTACGCGCAGGCAGTGCACAGTGTTCAACGAAGAAGATTTGCTGCACCACAGTTATGTTAATGTAAAACAGCGGTAAGAGTTTGGGAAGAAGTGAGGCACTTAGCACAGCTATGAATCACAGATCCCATCCATCTAGCCAAAGACTGGCTCTTCCAGGCTGGGTCAAGGCATTGAGACCTTGATTGCAATAAGATAATTTTTGTTCTAGCATTATGGGAGATACATAGTAATTGGGTTGCTGCCACTAAAAGACCCAAGCTTCTGACCCAGCTAGGGCCGTCAATAACTTTTTCTTTAGTATAAACAAAAACTTTGGACACTGGCTGTTTGGGGATGTCATTCCACTGAAACAGCATTTGTGAGTACCGTCATGGGCCATTTCGCACATGTTTAAATTTTTACATGGTGCAACGTACATGTTTATGTAAAACCCATTTGCTTGAGGTAACTGAGATCTCCCCCCAACAGCAACTAACAACAAGGAGCAATGCCAAAGTTGTACTAATAGCACCAAACAACTACATTTGCAATCCACTTTAAAACATTTCCAATTACTCACCCATCCCATCCTTAAGTGTCTCATCTCCAGTCACATACTCTTAAATAGAAATAATAATTATAAAATAAATTTTTTTCATTTGGAGGTGCACAAATATCAGAACTATTAGTAACTTTGCAGTTTATTCTTTTTCAGTCAAGCACTCTCAATATAATTGTGAGTAGAATATGTGTGTTTCTAATGAGCTTTTTCTTTGGTGCATTCCACTGTACTATCCATTCTTCATACCTGCATGTAATTTAGTAGAATTCTTTTGAAAGCAAAATTGTCAAATAAGTTGAATAGGGTGCTCTTAGCTTTATCTTACCTTAAGCCATAGAGTGAATATGAGTTTTGGTGCTAACAAATGAGCACTGTTAGGCGGGCTGAGATTTCTTCCCATTTACATCCCCATACATGGATTTGTCTGCATAATGGAGCATTACTCTCTAGATGGTCTAACTCAGCAAAGATGCGCCTGATAACGGCAAAATCTGCTCTGTGATTTTAGAGATTCTAAGTGCTAAGACCTTTTAATTAGGCTAATTTTGAAGTTTTTCCATGCTATAAAAGATTTATAAAAGTGGGTAATAATCTCCTATGCATTAGACTCGTTTTCAATCCAGTTGGTAAGTATTAGATTAGAATTGTATCTGGATGAATTTTCAAGTGGTTATCTGTTTAGATAAGCTTGGTAATGCTAATGTCACTGAGATAGGTCTATGATCTGAGAAGCTGAATTTTGTGTCTGAGATTTTGTTAATTTACATGCAGTAATTTATTGTCTAGTATAATTTAGATTCTTGTCATTGGTATTTGTCTGCCTTCATTTATGGGGGCGAATCATGTTCCCTATGTGGTGGCCACTAAAAAAGGTATTTAACAGGCAAGATTGGCACTGAAAGATCGGAGCTCAATATGCCCTGTAGTTACCTATTGTCGCTGGGCACTAGTTTATCAGTAAGTCAACATAGCATTTCATATCACCAACTACAAATGTACAAGAGGGAGAGAAAGCAGCAGAATGGATCTTGAAAATTTTGATCGCTCAGTCATGTTATTTGGTGTATAATCACAGGCCACCAAGAGCGTTTTAATGTACCAAGAAATAGTTTCAATGAGCACTCAATTATTTATTTGTATCTGGTAATTTATGTTTTTAAAGTTTTGTTTTGCGTACAACCATTCCACAGTGGCGTGTCTAGATTGATTGTGTTAGTAGGAGTATGGTAAACCAGCTCTCTTCATTGCCTTATAGACAGTGAAATTAATGGATGGACAAGATTACTACCAGGGGTCTTTGCAGGAATTACATTTTCTTGGCTGAGTAAATTGAAGCTCTGATTCCTGAAATAGTAAAAGTTCCTATTTTTACTGAAACGCCTGGTGCGCCTCAGGAGCGATTTTGAGGGCCCTCTAGCCCCATCCAGTTTGTCTTCCCTGTGGTACTGGCTGCACTTTTTTGTGGACAATTCCCACATGAGTTATTTAAGTGCCTCTAGTTACCTTGTTTTTATCCTGATTGGTTTTGTGCTTTATGTGCCAAACTATTTTGTGGGGTTTGATCTAAATTTTGCTGTGTTAGACACAAGCGGTGTGGTTACAGTGTGCATAGGCATGACTTGAATAGATTAGTTGATTTTTGGGTGTGGTTTGCATCATTTAAATTATCCTCAATCCCTTCCATATCTTGTAAGTTCATTTGTATGTTGATTTGATTGGTCATAATTATTTAGCACCCCCTGTATGTTTGTATTTTTAGGAATGATGTAGGTATTTCCAATGTTTCTGCATTGGCCGCAGCTCATTCACAGGATTTTTGCATCATTCTTTAAAATTCAGGCTAGACTGGGTCAATAATCACATATTTTCATCCTCTCTTTACAGGAACGCGTGTTTGGTGTCCACGTTTTTTCAAAATCTTCATTGTCCTCCTCCATTGCTTTGTTTTATAATTCTGGTGTCATTATCTCTTCTTTCAACAGGCTTGCAATGATTTATGTCCTAGTGCACTGCAGTGGTTACATATAGGTGGTGCACTTTCCAGTGTAACTCAGAAACTTTTTTGAGATGCCTCAATCTATAAGGTGGAAGATGGCAGCATATGGGATTTTGGTGATTTTTTCAATAACTTTAGGTAGCAGGTTAATTAACGCAATTTCTTTTCTTGTGAACAGGGTGGGCATCAGGTGAAAGAAGTGCATTTTAAATCAGTTAATACCTCCATAGCTGTCTAAGTTTTTATGTTTTTCTTCCTTGATGAACTTGCAAGGTAAATTTATCTGTAGGGAATTGAATAATATTAACAAAGTCTTAGCTTTGTTCTAATGGGTGTGTACAGTGCACACTACTTCTTGACCTTCAGAAAAGTAAATTAATACACAGATTTTTGATAATTTATTATCATCTCCCTCTGTTTCAAACCAATATCAATTCACACATGATGGATTGTATGGGCAATAACATAAACTGCATGCAAAAACCAAGCTGACTGGGCCTCACCCACTTTCTCATAAAAAGATGTGGATTTTATGCAAAGGTACAGGCGGAGACTATATACTCGAGATGAGGGTTGTGAATATTGAGTCTCTAGGTATGCGGTTAGTTTAGTTGTAAACTCTACAAACCTAAACAGTGTCTGGTGCTGGAGTTTTTATTGCAACATTCCACGCTCCTCCTCCAGGGCCTTTTTTACCCTTAGATGAAGTACTGAAAGGCCCATCACTTTTCAAATCTTTGGTTCAGTTCAATTAATTTTTATTATCTTTGTTCATCTTATCTATGTGATTATCAAATTTTCTGTTTGAATCGAATTGTTTTTTCCAAAAGTGATGGTAATATGAAAAAAGATCATTTTATTATATGCTGATCAAAAGTAATTAGATTAGATCTTATAATTGTCAATGAAAATAAATAATAAACAAAAGTAAATAGATATGAATTTAAAAACTTATTTTTAATTATTCATTTAGGTGATGAGAGTTATAATGGTTAACTACAAAGAAGTTTAATAGAAATATAGGCTATCAACTTTGTTCCAGCACCAATTAAAATGGAATTATTGCACTAATTTGCTGTTTCTGGTACCTTCTTGATAATTATTTTACACAAAAATTACTAAATCATGTACACTCACTACATTCATCAAAAGAGTTTTCTCTTACTGATGGGCATTTACAATTGGCATCACGCCAGACATCTTGATGTTTAGAAAAGATAAAATTTTAATTAATATATAGGAATTTTCCTTGAATTTTAAAAACAAACTTTTTTAAGATAATTGGTAAAATAAACATTTTAAGGGCTTTTTTATATAAGACGTAAATTTAAAAATATAAGGCTTAAGAAATTATATAAAAGTTCAAACGGAGTTTTGACCTAAAGAGAGTTTTAAGTTGTATTGCAGCTGTTTTGTAATAAGGTAATATATATGATGGCTAAGCTGGTAAACTGTTTGTAAGTCTGATAGTATCATTTAGTTTAGAGCAAATTACTTGTAACTTATTTTTAATAATAGAGTTAAGCTAGTATAGGATCTACAATAATTATTAATATCATCTAATCAGGCATTAGCTATATTTGACATATATTACTTAGCACAGTAATATCTTGGCTTAAGTTATCATATGACACTCAAAATCATGTCTATATACTCATTTAGAGTCTACACTATATTTTATGTCCTTAATTTATTAAATGCATAGCACTAATTTGTGTAAACAATATAACTGTACCTTTTGATTTTTAGAAGACAATAAGATGTTAAAAAAGCTGTACAATGTTCTTAAATTCGCCATCTTTGTAAGTACTGTAACTCATCTCCTACTCCTAGATTTTAGAATGGCACCCATATAAGACTAGTAAGGTCATAAGCCTCTGTTCTTATCCTGTATTACTATTGTGACCTAGCACATATGCTAATGCACTGTAATATATTTCCTTTAATACTTTACCTTTTTAAAGCTCATTCAATAATCTTCACTTTAAAAGTATGTTGAAAGGAAGTATACAGAAAGAATTTTTTTAAAGAGTGCAACGGCAGACCCCAGGATGCTAACTTTCCTATTAGATTCTCAAGAAAAGATTTTGCAGTAAGATTTTAATTGATCATTATTAATCCTAGAAAATACAGCACCACAACACAATCTAGCCTTCTGGTTGTAATAATAGACTCAAATACTTGATGTGACAAATCCCTCTATCCATTTAGTTTAGCTAAAAGTTCAATTTTACCATTCTTATATCAACTTAGCTCATTTAAATTATTCTGTCTATAGGAAATACCTTCCAATTGATAATTTTCCTCCCTTCAAAACCCACTTAAGAGAACTTAAACATACTTTTCTATGAACAGTAACAACAGGAGGAATAAATTGATAGTATATTTCTATTAGATTTCTTAAATAAATTAACTTACTGTAAATAACTTGTTTAGACATACTTTAAAGTCTTCTTACTTTACTATATGTAATTCTTATCTTCCTTATTATCACCTATAAATGCTATAAAGATAGTTTAGATAAGATTAGGTTTCTAAGTATGCTCACTAGTTTATAAATCATGTAGTTAATCTTGAGAAAAGCCGTTATGTAAAGTTAGGATGTGATAAGATTTTAATAAAGTTGTTAAATCTATGTGTTAAATTTTTTAAAATTTTATTTGAGGTACGCCAACCAGGAAATGGACAATATTAAAAATCAAAACAAAATAAGAAAACCTGATTGAATGAACAAATGGGAATACAAAATGAAAACTTTCAACCAGGTGGGGGCAGAAACCGCTAACCCATTATGGCAGAGGGTGGGGTGGTCAGGAGGTTTTTTGTAGACATAGACCATCATGACAATGTCATTTTAATTGAAGAAACTGACTAAAGAGGATAGCCAGGGAGTTGAGACATCAGCAAAGTGGGGATGGATGGCGGTGTAGTAAGAGTTCTCCTCCTTTTCATCAAGAGCAGCGTGGTAGACTGCTTCAACAAAATCGCTAAGTGATGATCAGCTTGAATGTGGGCATTGGGGAGCTGTGCAAAATTGAAGATACTTTGGCAGGTGATTTTAGCTGATGGGCTAGATTCTGCTAGTTTAGCGACATGCATGACAGCAGCATTGGCATCAAACAATTTTGAGATATTGCTGCAGGCTAATCCAGGGAAATCAGGGGTGAGCTAGAGTGTGGGCAGCCCAAGTTGGTATTGAGCCACTGATTGGGCCACTGCTTTGCATAGGTTTAGCAATGGGGGGAAACCACTGAAGCAAAGGCGAGCTGGTGGTCACTTTGGTAGGGGCAGCATTAGGTTTAGAAGTGAAACGTTTGGGAGATGGGGTATCATCAAAATCATGAATGAAAAATTCAGCTCAACCATAATCAAATTGGCTGAGATGTTGACCAGAGTCCTAACTCATGATAACTTTACCTGATTCATCAATCTCAGCCAATAGGTCCCCTGGATTTTGGTTACAAAAATAGTGGATGAATTCAGGTGGGTAGGAGTTTAATGGGCTTCTTGGGTATGAAGGGTGGTCAAAGCCTGACTCTTATTGGCTGAGGTAGAGTTGGGTGGGCAAATGTGGGTAGTTGATTTGGTGGGGCTGATTTCCCACTCAGGACCATCAAACAGGATCATTGAGTGGGAGGGGGCAGCAAACTTCCCCATTCAGGATCCATTGAATAGGGCTCTGAAGCTGCATCAGTGGAAGTGGCACAAGGGCATGATTTTTTGGGTGGTCAAGCCCAAAGCAGAGGGGCAAAATTTGGCGACCTTTATAAATATGAGCCCAAAAGAAATGCTCAGGCGCTTCTGCAATACAAGCATGGGGGGATCTGGTGGGCTATGGTAGGGTGATGTGGGATTATGGTGGCATTTGTGTGAGGGTTGGCAAGGCACTCTGCACCAGAGGGAACAGTGAAGATGATGTTGGGCTGAGTGCCATAAGCCATAAGCCCCAACATCAGCTGATCATAAAAAAGTTGGGGGGAAGATGGGAAGGGAGGGATGCAAATGACACCACCAGTATGGTTTTAGATGAGAGGTGAGTATGGGTAGTAGTGATAGGAGTGTTTTTGTAAATGAGTGGAGTCAAAGCTTCTGCTGCAGCGTCCTCCTCCATCTGAAATAATATGTCAAAATAGCCCTTAAAAGGGTGGAAATCAATAAAACCTTCCAGTGCAAAGGCAGCGGTGGCAAGCTCAACTATTGCATTGTTGACATATGGGAATAACTGCCCATAGTTGACATGGAGGCAAAAGTGAATGTTGGACCGAGGAAAGGTGAGAGGGTGGGGTGAGATGGGTGGATGCGCGCTAGGTGAAGCACTAAGTCCTGTGGGGGGACAAATCAGCCAGAGGAGTTTGGCGGGCTATTCAAGCCTGTTCAAATGCATTTCCCCACTGGGCAGAAAATGCTAGGGGGTGGAGCACCGCTGCCCCACACTGGGGTGGCAGGCGGTGGTACCATTGACATCAAGCGGGAAGTGGATATGGTCAGATGGCAGCAGATAAAATGAACTTTTTTACTTTTATTAGAATTGGCTTGAAAGTGAGATTGAGCAGAAAGAAAATTAATCTATGTGTTAAATATACTTTATGATTTATTTAACAATATTTAGTTATTCAAAAACAGTAAATTTTAACTTTTAATTATAAAATTAAAAATTAAAATTTTACCTTTTAAATTTTAATTTTATATTTTTTATTTATATTAAAAATTTCAAATTTATTCAAAGTGACTGACCTGGGGACAATAACGCACCAATTAATGGGGAAATCAAGTTATAGAAAAGGAGGATAAACCCTGGAAAACCTCCAGGCGCAGCGCTCTGATAGTCCATGAACTCCATGGACCGCCTTTCTATTTGCTATCTCAGTTTGGGGCATTGGTGCACAACGCAAACACAATCATAATCTTTTCCTACCCAAAGTTCATCTACCATGATCAAACTCATGAGGCAGTGATCATTGAGTCCATACTCTACCACTGGGATACCCTCCCCAAATCAGTAAATCTTAAGTTTTACTTATTAAAATTTATTGATCAAAATAGCACCCATTAACCATCTAGTACTAAAAAAAAAAATAGCACCCATTATTCTAAAAAGGGAGATCCCATATATTCTAAAATCATTTTTATCTAAGCTCAGTTTTATAGATATTAGATTGCTTCAAATCATTTTAAGCTTTATATGTCTTAGGGGAACTAAGTCAGTTTAAACTCAGTTTTTATAAGATATATGGATCTAAAAATAAGATAGAATTTGTTGTCTAATATCAAGCATGATTATTAGTCATAAAGTTTTTTATTATGGAGGCTTGTGTGTTTCACTTGTCTTATCTGTCCAGGTGGTTATAGGGGTTCTGTTTATAGAATGTTCACTTATTTAAATCCCATAAGACCCTGTGGCACAATACTAGAGGTAGGCTTAATACATCATAAATAATTGTTTGCGTGGTGGGTCCAAATAATTACACTTAAGACCAATCATATAGGCTCCAGATTATTGTAACTTTAATTCAAAAAGCTTATCAAACAACAGTACTCTTTGGATTATATATGTCTTATATAGTAATAGTATATCTTTTTTAATAAAAATATTTTTATATAGTTTTATGCAATATACTATTTGGAAATGACCTTATTTTAACTAAATAATAGAAAGGTACAAAATCTAATTCTAAACAACAACCAATACCAACTTTTTGTAATTCATCAATGATGCTTTTTACCTGCTTCTAGACTATACCTCACAATACTTTCTCAATTTTGTTTAGTCCACCATACTGCATGCTGTGTTACTAATTTGTAAAGGAAAAATTTATCAATGAATGACTTTAGACTTTGTTCAATTTCTTTAGGATGATAAAAACATTTGGTTAGTATTGCCTGTTTATTGATAGCCAATAAAAATGTGCATGATTTTTTTCATAATTCATAAAAAACGTTTAGCTTAGCATATTTTTTCACTTCATTAAGTTGTTTATTGTTAGTGTTATATGAAGTATCAGAAGCTTTGATGAATTTCAGAGTTTTTATAAATATAACCCCTAAGTATATATACCCATAAAATTATATAGAATGCTCATATTTTTATAATTTTTTAAACTTAGCTGATATAGAAATCTAAACTTACACTATTCTAGAATATTGGTATAAGAGTACTAGAGCAAAATCTGACTGAGTAATCATTATATAATTTCTAGGAATAGGACTTAATAAAATATTTATTGCTGTTTTTGAAGGTAATGTCATATGGGCCTTCTAAAAATAGAGTCCAACTTACTGCCACGTTAATTGATAAAGTTGTGTTAGTACAGTACTAGATTGTAAATTTTTAAATTTGGAAAGGTTAGTACTATTATATCAGAAAGTTACCATATCTAGCAGTGGTTTTTGTGAGGTTTTTCATGGCTTTAGACTGCAGTTGCCTAATTTAATGGTCAAGCTTTTAATGCTCCTTCTAGGCTTTGTATTAAATATATTGACTTCATTCTCCAGAAAGTAAGGAACTCCATGGGCACATATAACATAGATTATAGTGACATCTTTAAAATGTAGTTATTGCTACTTTTGTATGCCATTAGGGTGCTATTAAGGTACTGTTTCCAGTGCAAAGGATTGAAAGAAGCCATCCTACTTAAACTTAAGTTAAACTTACATTAGAAATTTTACATCTCAATTCATTTTGGTCTAAAGAGTTGAGAATAGCTGCTGTATAACCATGGTTGTGGCTAAGGTCTAAATGACTCTTGATGTATTTGTTCAATTTTTTGTAATAAGACTTTTTTAGAAACATGGTGAAAAAAGATTTATTGATGCAAGAAATTGGAACTGGCTTTAGATGTTTAGACTGGTAGTGATACCTCTTTAATCCATATTGTGAAATGATAGATTCCTATCAAGGTATAAAGGTTTCTTGAAGATTGCAGGAACTGACTTTCAGTTTAATACTTATGGTGTAGAATTGCTTCAATGAGTCATTGGTAGATACTGGTACTTGAACTTGTGGAATAATTTTTGGCATGGTATAAAGGATTGCAGAACTTCAATTAAGAATTTTTGGATTCCAAATAGTAATAGTGGCTATTTATCTAAGTATTAGTCTTTCTTGCCCCACCATTCGTGATTGTGAGGTTAGCTTCCATGATAAAGCTATCGTTTTTGATTATGTAGGTAGGGTAATTGATCTACGCTCCTGCTTTGTAAAGAAAGCCATTTATAACTTTGATAATGAAAAAAGTGAATTTTGTGCATTTTAAACAGGATTATCTTCGTAATTTAGTTTATTTGGTTTCATGAGTAAGTCATAAAAATGTTCAGCCTCAATGTTTGGATGTATTAAAGGAATATGAGTGAGGCTTTCAACATTTATGTGATGAGTTACAGAGTGATGTATGTACTAGTTACAATTGTGAAAAACTAAGTTTGCTGGGACATTCTTCCAGGTGGGTCTTCCAATTAATTTAGGACTTCATGAGGTGTATTTAGTAACTACAGCCAAAGCGGATCTATATAGAAAAGGTTGATAAGGTTAACCTTGATTAGGGAAGCAAAATTTTTCTTTTTTGGTGACTTATCTCTGTTCAGCTTCTTTGGGATCTGCTGAAGTTCAATGCTGGATGATCAACGTTGTTCTAATCAAACTTTGAAAATTCACATATGGCAAGGTCCAATGCACCTGTAAATGGATGAAAAGTTTTACCATAATCAGGGTTTCACAAAATATGTCTTTATCTAAAATTTCTTCATTTCTTAAAAAGAGGATTTTTTCTGTATCACAATTTAACGATATAATCCATTTCAATATACAAATGGATGAGACTCAGTTAGACAGATTTTATAAAGAATTATATGGTAATATACTATCAACTAAATGAAAATCAGAATATAGCGGAGCTTTTGGATCAGAATTTTGAGTTAGCTTTACTTTATCATAAAGTGGCTAGAGTTATCAAGCGAATTGGGAGTCTATGGAAGAACCATTCCTTGTTTTAAAATGTACAATTTGCAGGCTACGCTTGTACTATTCTTGCATAGTCACTAAAGCATTAACGTTTGAGTTAGATATGGTCAGTGAAGGTCAACTAAAATATGTGATGTCAATAATGTAAACAATCACAAAACTTGACTTAATATCTTTTTATTGTTCAATTGCTTAGTAAAGAAGTTGGTTTATTAATATTCTTTTGCTTCAATTGCTTTATTGATCACGATAATATTTGTAAAAAATTATTCAAGTTGGGTCGACCTTGGGACAAATATGCCACACTGAGAAATTTAATAGCCAGTGCAGGTTTTGAGTTCAAAACCTGTACTAGGGGTGGAAGCAGTTGTACCCGCTCAGCTAACCACCCTTAATTTTTTTAACTCCATACTTTATTAAAATAGACTTTAAGGGAAAGTAAGAGGGGAGGTTGGAATACAGGTGATTTGGCCAAGGGAAAAAAGACTGGGGATTTGGGCTGCTAGAGTTCTAGCACCTCCGACCATTGCTGATTGGCGATCACCATTGCTAGCCACAGTTCTAGCACTGGCAGGCTTACAGGCCATACTATTCTAAGATGATTTGTAGCTTCATTGCATGCAATGAGCGATCCAGCAGGGAAAGCCAAATGTGTGGCCTTATAACACCCGGGGATTATGCACAAGAATTTTGAGATCTGGTGGAGCTGATCAAAGATAATCTAAATGGTCTTCAATACCAAACCTCTGTGATGGGGGTGCTCATTATTCATAGTCTTAGCGACGAGCGCACAGTGAATTACCCATACAAATTAATAGTAAATGAAGGCTCATAGTTGGATTGAGGCCATTCTCAGGGTTTTTGTAAAGAACAGGTCCTGCGACAGATATATACCTGGGGGTGAATGATTGCCTGATAGGATGTATCATATCGTGGACCATTATTTTTTGAACATGACGCATTCATAATAGTGATGTGCTATGTCTGCTTCTGGTTCAGTGCATATGGGGCCTTCTTTGTGATGGTAATCTGGCTCGCTGTGCTTGCCAAATTAAGGATCTGCCAGGTTACCAACCACTGTTTTGCTGTAACCAAGCGGGTTTTCAGGCTCAAAATCAACTCCTTCATTGGGTAGTTGGTGTCATGGCCTTCGGTAGTCCAGTCATTAAAGATTCGTAAGTGGGTGGGCAGATTGCGCCCTGTTTTTGGGAGCAGATCTCCATATTCTATCAGCAGCAATTTGTACCTAATTCTGATCGACTTGGTTGTATATTTGTCAGCAATTTGGTTACATTCCTCCCAGCTTGTTGCAGTAATCATTGCGGTGTTATGTGCTTCAACATCTCTTTGAATTTGGTTGACTCTCAGTCCAATTTTCGAATGACCACCCACCCTGGCGCAAGTCCCAATTGCAGAGTCACCAGTAGTGTGGGGCAACTTTTACATAAGGTAATCTTTAGGTAGTTCACCATCTATTTGCTTAACAATCAAGGGAGACTGGCTATTGGAGGCCTTGGGCTCTTGCCCAGTTCACACCCCATGCTAGAGTCAGGCAGCGCATGTGTGTCTGTGTTAGCTTCAGAAATGACTTCCCCCATATGCACCGGGTGTGAGTTCAAAGTCAAGTAGGCCCATGCCTCCTTCATTCTTTGGTTTTGACAGGCTTCCAGTGGAATTGGTGCCGCCTTTGCCTTGAACCACAGGAAAGTTCAGAGCATTGGCCTTATTTTTTCTCTAAACCAGGCTCATTGGCAGCACATGCACAACATACCATAGTTTTGAGAAAATGAAGATGTTTATTGCCTGCACTTTCTCCTTGTTTGGTCTCCAGTACATCTGGTCCCTTGTCATTGAAGAGTATCCTGAGGTATTGGACTGTCTGGGAGCTCATAATTGGCGTTGTGTCAGTTGGTGGGCTGAAGTTTGGGTTGCTGACCCTCATCACTGAGGTTTTTGCTAGATTTATTTTTGCGTTTGATGCAATCTGGTAAAGGGCTAATAGATCCTCAGCGCCCTGGAGGTCAGTCAATGAGCTTATTCCTACAACTGTATCATCCAGGAATGCTAGCACCTTCAGTGGCATTTGGTTAGGGTGGACTAAACCCCAAAGCTTCATGTCTGCTGCTGCCAGTAGAATGTTAGTTACAAAGTTGAAGAGTATAGGTGACATAGGGTATCCTTGGTGGAGACCTTGCCCAACAGAGATTTCGTTGTTTGCGCCATCTGCAACCATAACCTTCATTACCAGGCCTGAGTATGCCCCTCATATCCTGGAGTATGCTCTGGACTGAACCTATGCTGTCCCATATACTACAGCCTTTAATGAAACTGTGTTGGGCCCTATGGAGCATGTGTGGTGCTGTTGCCATCAGCCAATTAGATAGTATGCATGTGAGCAGTTTATAATTGGCGTTCAATAGTGCAATTGGGCGCCAGTTCAAAGTTGGCATCTGAGGCCTTTTTTGTACAGAAGTACAATTTGGGTCTCATGTCCTCCCAGAACTTGTTTGCCGTGGGTCAAACAGTGGTTAAAGAGGGATTTGAGCTCTGGCATAATGCGGTCTCAGAATATGCTGTATATTTCTGCACACATATTGTCAGGGCCTGGTGCTTTCACTCTTGGCAACTCCTTTAGCACCCTCTTAACTTCATCAATAGAGATTTTGGTGGATAGCTTGGTGATGTCTTCCAGTGTACAGCCACCCAGTGCCAGCTTGGCCAGGTCAATAAGGGTTTTTGTCACCAATTTGCTCATTTCTCGCTGTCAGAATAGATCACCATAAAAAAGCTCAACTTCACGCTTGATTGTTTCAGGTCTGTTGATACTTCCCCATCTGCTGTCTCCACTTCCCATACCCTAGCCTTAGTTCAGATTTCCTTGAGGTGTTTAAGGCCCTCTTTGGTCATTGTCCCCACTAAGCTCTGATATTGGTAAGTTGCATTGGTCCATCTCTCTGAGTCTTGTTTCATCATTATAGCCCAATATTTTTTGTGCGTTGTTCAGTACTCGCTCCACCAGTCCTCGCTGTCCTGGCGGGTGAGCCTCAGGCTTTCTAATTTAGACTTCAGTTGCTTCACGGTGGCTGTTTGCTTGTAGGAGGTCGCTTTTTCAAACTTCATACTATTGTGTTTCATCTTTGTTTTGATCTGGGTCCATCTTTCTAGTGGGTCTAGCTCCGGGGAAGTTGTCCTGATGCATTATTAGCCAATCCAGTCTCACATCTACCATTCAGCGTCAATCCCCATTCCTCAACGTGGCTGGTGCCAATTGCCACTTGTGGTTCCTTGGAGGTTCATCAAGGTTGATCTCCACCCGGACATCCATGTGGTCGCTTTTGGCATTTATGCTAACCTCGCTGTTGGATGTCACCAACCTAAGGTCCAATCATATGAGGATGTAGTCTAACCATGATCCTGACAGTGAGGGATCCAGCGGCATCATATGTCCACCATGTTAGATTGGCCAGGTCATTGTCCTCTTTGTCAATCATTAGGCACATCCCCAATTTAACTATGTAATCAAGCATCTCGTCAAGCCAATTATGTTAGAGGAGGTTTTAAAATCAACTGGACTTTTGATTCAAAGTTTTAATTTAGATAAACTTGTTAAATACTTGAATGACCACTAACTACTTAAAATATTTAAAAGATCATATCAGCTGAATATCAAACTGCTCAGCTGTAACAATATAGTGAATACCATAAAAATATATATAGGATTTTCACTTGTTACATATAAAACTTTTTATTTTACTATTAAAATAATATTTTTTAAAATTCATAAACCTTCTCAGGCATGCAAACAACAACTCACCAAAGTTTCATCACAATTGAATGAATGGTATAGGAATGCATTTGGTACATACATACATACATACATACATACATACATACATACATACATACATACATACATACATACATACATACATACATACATACATACATACATACATACATACATACATACATACATACATACATACATACATACATACATACATACATACATACATACATACATACATACATACATACATACATACATACATACACATACATACATACATACATACATACATACATACATACATACATACATACATACATACATACATACATACATACATACATACATACATACATACATACATACATACATACATACATACATACATACATACATACATACATACATTCATTTTTATATATAAGATAAGATTATCAGATAAACTTTAAGCCCACAGACAAATCTGTGTTAAACTGGGTATCAACAAGAATTAGCCTAAAATATAATTTACAAGGTATCAGTCTGTTAATTTCTTTATATAGATGCATTATCTCAAGCAAATAACCAAAAATAACCAAACTTGGCACAAGTATTCAATAAAGTTTGGGAATGAAATGCTAATATGTAACTATTTAATATAAACATATAAATTCAAACATCAGTTCTATATAAGATCTAGAACATATATTCCTAATGGTAATTATATATCAATTTGGCTGGGTATTTTCATCTTCATTAAAACAAATAATTCATAGGTTTTGTTAAAGGGTTGGTAGTTTTTGGCTGTTTTGTAAGTTCAATAATTGGTTTTTGCTGAGTGGTGGTTTATTTTTTGGTTTATTTGATAGGCTCAATAGTTTCAGGTAAGTGATTGGTGGTTTAATCTAATTTGGCAGGCTTAATTGATTTTAGCTAAGTGGTTGGAGGTTGGAATTTCTAATAGGTTTAATGGTTTCTGAACTTATTGATGGCTATCTACCAGTATAAAAACTAAATAATTTAGAATTATCTGGTATTCTATAAACACCATAGCAAGGCACAGGTATTCTACTACATAATTTAAAATCTAAACTAATCATTTCAAATCACCTTAATTTCTATAGACCCCATAGCAAAGCACGGGTAAATCAGCTAGTTTTCTTATAATCTCTATTCTCAAAGTAGTAGTTTAAGTATGATACCAGATTTTGACAACTAATGGGTACAGCCTAACGTTATCTAGATTAACTGAAATACAAGGTGATCCAATTGGCACCTGACTATTTTCCTGGCATGTTCTTAGCTTGGTAGTTTGGGATATTTTCAGGAAATGGTTAGATCAAAAATAGTACTTATAAAAAATTTTGTTTCACCATAAAGTTGATACCCACGCTGCACATTTCCCTACCCCGCTCAACATCTACCAGATAGTATAATGAATTATAGAAATTAATTAGGATAATGATTTAATAACCAATACTGACTTTAAAATAATAGAATAATGGAATCAATAATAAAAAATATAAAAATGACAACAGTTATAAACAAACTTGAGGTTGAGGAACTGATTAGGAATAAAAAAGGTTATAAACTTTTACCTCATAGTAAAAAGCTAACAAGCATGTTTAAATCTTATCTGGGTATCATTTGAATTTTTTTGACATTTCATTTACTGTAATGCTGTGATATCATCATTGTAGTTTATCATTTAAATTTTAAAAGAAGATGACTGGGATGGTTAGATTACTTAAGTGATTGGTTGGATTAGCCTAAATTAAAACTGTGAGCAACAGCAATCAGATGGCTGATAGAGATAAATTTGAAGTTTTTTTTGATCTTATCTGAAATCAGTTACCATTTGGATGAAGGGGATTTAAGAAATCATATTACAAATAAAATCATTATATATACATATTTTTTCTATAACTCTTCCTACCAAATAAACCAAAAATAACCAAACTTGTTACAAATATTATATTTATTAGGAAAAGTAGCATAGCCTGTTTCTCATTTTCAATCATAAATTTAAATAAGTTATATAGGATGTAAAAAATAGTATATATGACAATAAGTAGAAAATAGTATTTCATTTTGGCTGAGTGGTTTAGTATTATTTGATAGATACAATTGGTTAAATGAGGTTGTGTATGAGATTGATAGTCATTTAATTAATTAAAAAGGTCCAATTTCATAATAAACTTACTGATGGTCATCTACAATATTTATTTTTATTTTTATTTATTTAACAAAGTAAAATATTTATTTTAATTTATTCATTTAGTTGATATGATTTGTCTAAAAATACCAAAATTAATGATGGCCTTCTATGATACCTATTTTATTTTATTTTGTTTTTTATATAGTTAATTTGATCAATCCAAAATAAATATTAAATTAACAATGGTCATTTACAATACTTAACTTGATTTATTTCTTAAATATTTGATCAGATCAATTTATATTATTCTTACCAATTGCCATCTACAATATGTTAAGCTCATCACACTATGATATCATTTCAATGCCCAGATTTTGAGTAAATCTCAGCCATTAGGCATATTCATGTCAAAAGATCTGAAGGTTAGCTTTAAGAGGCAGTGACATTAAAGAACAAGTGTTTTAAACTAGCTTTAGAAACAATCAATATGAAATTCAAATAATCTGATTTTGTCAATTCTATCAACAGAAAGTGCAGATAACTAACAAACAATATCAAAAAAGAAAATAAATAAAATTAAAAACTCTACCAAAATG
This sequence comes from Massospora cicadina, assembly GCA_022478985.1. NCBI lineage: Eukaryota > Fungi > Entomophthoromycota > Entomophthoromycetes > Entomophthorales > Entomophthoraceae > Massospora > Massospora cicadina. The sequence goes on from JAKSZP010011909.1 coordinate 148,401, forward strand.
ATAAAAAGCTTAGTATTATGATATATATCTTATGACTAGAGATTGTTTAATACCATTTGTAACATCTCATCAACAATCATGTTGCGATGGCATCAATGCATTTTATCATATTAATCTTAAAAAAGATAAATATGATGGTTAATTTACATAAGTGATTAATATTATTGGACTCAATTAAAACTGAGCAATATCATAAAGAATTGAACAATGAATAACCTGTGCACATCAATCATTTGGTCTCACACTTGATTTATCTATAATAAAAAAGAAGTGTTTGTTCACTAAGTCAATAATACTGTGTCTAGCAAAAAGAAAGTCTTATATATGTTCACTGGATCAACTATACTGTCACAGCCAGTGTATTTTGCCTAGGGTAGACCGCCCTTCCAAGTCTAAGCCACTAACACCATAGGAAGTAAAGTCAGGACCGTTGAGAGACACTAGTGATCTCTCTAAGGTCATTGCCCACAAGTGGGTTCTAACCTTACTAGTCATGCCTGATGTTAGTGATGATAAATGGCTAAAAATGAGGTATAATGGGTCAAAGATCCAGAAAATCACTAGGTTTGAGGTAACTGAGTTTATCTGAGCTTAAAATTTTTGAATACGTTGAAAAGTGAAAACATTTCAGTTTGTATTATTTTTGATGATCATTCAATTCTTGCCAACTCCCCTTATATCTTAGTATCATAACTAAGAAACTGTTTTTGCTTTCCTCAGATATTATATATATGATAAACCTTTAGAGTTATTTTCTGCATAATTTTCCCCTTGTTTTAAAGGATTTTTTATATATAAATTGCTCAAAAACCTTATTGTGATGGTCATCCTTAATTTGAGGTTCTGATCTGACCTAACTGTTGAGCACAAAACTAGCACTTATACCATATCTTATTCTGCCAAGTCCACAGCTTCTTATTCCACCAATATTTGCCTTAGTCCTTACCCAAGCTTATTCAGCTCTCAGGGGCTCCATTCCATAATGCTCTGGGTCAGTTTGGAGTGTGTTCTAGCTCAGAAATTTATCCCTAAACATATTGGAGATAACTTAGGACGTTGCTTCTTGTTGCTTGCCTACTTTGACCTCATCTGGAAGTTTTTACCTAACGCATTACCCCCCAGAACTACCTGCGCTTCATCTTCTTTGACATTATCCAAGAAAAGCTAGATTATTCATAAGTTTATTCTCATGTTGGGTTGCTAGAGTTAGCCTAACCTTATTGAGTTTACCCCTTTAAAACTTCCCACTGGGTGGTACTATCATCTCCCTCCTAGCCTTGATCTTTGCCTTTATAAAAGAATGTGCTGAGAGTAATGTGTAGCTCCCCCACTCAAGAAACTCATACAGTGTGCAGTACCTGTCACTACTTAACTTTCCATATCTCCCTCTGAAAGCTCAAAAGTTAAAAAAAAGATCTTTAACAAGCTGTCCAACCTTGGAGCTCATCATAATTCCCAAGGTAAGAAGTTATCTGGTGTTCTTTTAATTTTTCTTCTTTGTGAGATTTCTGAGGGAGCTCACCAGTGGTTATTCACATTAAGTAAGACAAATAGAACCCTCCTGGAATCTCTCCCTGCTTTTAAACTTTTATCAAGCTCTGAGAATTCCCTCCTGCTACTTTTAATATTATAAATCCTTTGCTAATCTGACCCAAGGAGACCTCACTACTGCACAGTACTTACACCTGTTCTGAAAAAGCTTTAAAACTAGATTGCTTGAACAGTTGAAAATGACCCTCTTCCACAAGTCCCTGAATAATACTAGTGCTTTCCTCAGCATATGGGATAATTCTCCCCATCTTTATTTGGAACTTGCTCCATTATCACGTCTATGCTGTCCCATAGCATTTTCACCGCCCAACCTGACTGTAACACTGAACTTTAAATCCTAGAGCTTGACAACTCTGTCTCAGTTGTGCATTCTCAGGAAAATCTTTCTTGCCAATCCTAAATCTTGTATAGTTTATAATCCCATTGTTACCTTTTCTAATGAGAATCAGGCTGTCAAGGACACCTTCAACCTAGTCATCAAAATCCTACCACTGTGTTGCAAAATTACTGCTTAGAAATGGCAGTGATCTTGCCAGAAGGTGAGACTGAAAACTCTATCATAGGTGAGGGTCTCTTTACCACTGGACCTGCACTGCTGCACTCCATGGAATACCCCTCACTTTTGTCCTCAAAGGTAGGGGGTTAATAAGTATATCTCATTTAATACAGAGCATTCATTTCACTCTAGCTCTGAACCCTCTGTTGCCATTTTAGACTCTATGCTCCCCTCCCAACCAGTAATTGCTTTTGGCCAGGTGAAACAGCTCTTTCCTATTATACTGGAGTCACTCTCCTTGGCTGACCCCATTCAGAAACAGGTAGATATTCACAAAAAGATGATTGAAGACAAGCTATCCTTGGCTTACCACTCCAGTTGACTAGCTGTTCTTGCTGGCGTGGTTTCCTGTGATAAGTACCTTACCCCTGCTAAACATAGAGCATCAAGTTACCCCACACCCTTCAAATCCCTTGGGCAACTTACAGGCAATGGGAAGCCAACTCCAAAAAATATTCTAATTATACTCTCATCTACTTTTACTGCTGGATTTGGAGCTACCTTATCTTCCGTTGGCTCCTCATCTAATAAATCTTTGTCTGAATATTTCTTGTTCATGTCTACCTTCTCCTCATCTGGAAGGGATTCTAAGCTCTCACTTTTCTAGACACTGGTGCTAATGAAAAATTTATCTTCCAAGTGATCAAGGAAGCATTAAACCTTATCTTAGGGATAGGTCAGTTTTTAAAGGGCAGTATATCCCAAGCTATCCTCAGCTACAGATAATGTCCCCAATTACCTTTGTTGCAGGTGATGGACACTTTGTAGAGACCTTCTCTGCAGTTAAAATTACCCCCTACACCAAGTTATTATGGGTGTAGGCTGGTGGAGACTCTTTGACATCCTTGCCAATTTTGTAGATGCCAATATTCACGAAAATTTCCCAGAGGAGCAACAATTACCATCCCTTGCCTTGATGAAAGCGCCATGGTGCTACCAAGAAGGTGGGCTCTCTCTCCCAAGGCTGACCTGGCCTCTATGAAACTGACCCCCACCCTCCGCTACCTTAATTATCCTGCCTAAGTGTATTAAGACTTATGTATAAATGTTTATTTTTCTAAGCTACCCACTTCTTGAGCCCACTAAGTTTGACTTTGAGTTCAAGCTGACTGTTGACCTTGTCAATATATCCTCTCCTATCTACCCAATATCTCTGAGGGAGGAGGCCTCCTTGGACGTTTGTGTTGATGACATACTCTACAAGGTTCATATCTACAAAATTTTCTCGCCTGTGTGCTCTCCTATTTTATTTGTGAAAAAATCTAATAGCTCCCTTTGACCCTGCGTTGATTATGGCAATATGAACAATGTTACAGTACCTGACCCCACCTGCTGCCTCTGAAGCAACAGATCGCCCACTATATGGAAAAGCTAGACTGTTTAGCAAGCTGTATTGTCTAAACGTCTTCAACCAGATTTGTATTAAGGAAGGCCAGGAGTGGTTGATCGCTTTTTTCACCAGGAAAGGAATCTACCAGTTCAGGGTCATGCCTTTTGTTTTGAAGAACTCTCCCACTTGTTATCAAAGGTTCATTCATGCTATCCTAGAAACCTTATGGGATCCTGCACAATAGCCTACATTGACTATATACTGGTCTATTCCATAGATGCAGGGTCCCAAGCCGGCCTCCTTGTAGCTGTGATGGAGAGGGTAGCACAGGCAAACCTTATTATCAAATCTAGCAAGTGAGAGTTCATACAGCCCAAAAAATATATTAGAATTTATTGTTTCTCCCATGACCACATGATTGCCCCTGATAAGGAAGCAGCAATACGTGATTGGGCTACTCCCTCATCTCTCACAGAATTGCTCAGCTTCCTTGGGAATTGCAACTATCTCAATAAGTTTACCCAAGCTATCTGAAGTCGCTGCTCCCCTCTACACCGCATCTGGGAAGAAGATTTTCAACTGTTTAACAGAATAAAATGCAGCGTTTAATACCATTAAGTCCATACTCCTGTTCAGCTCTATTCTAGCACATGCAGTTTAAAACCATCCCTTCTAATGTCGCCACTGATGCTCTAACTTTAAAGTGGGAGCACCCCTGCTGAAAATAGGGGAAGACGTAGTGAAGCACTCTGTTGCATATTTCTCTAAGAAGATAAATGTCTCAGCTTAACTACGCCATCTATGACAAATAACCCCTTGCTGTTATTGAAACTGTATATCACTGGCATCATTATCTGCACGGTTCAGTGTGGCCTTTTACCATTCGCACTGGCCACAAGGCTTTGATGTACTACCACTCTCCCCAGAACTTGACCCCTTGCCAGCCTAGGTGGCTAAAGATCCTGTCCATTTTAGCTTCCATTATGTTTTCATTTAAGGGTAACTAGAACTTGTTGCCTGATGCTCTACCACATTAATCCTGCATTTTATCCAGTCTAGAGCTAGTTGCTGCACATAATATCCAATTGTTGATTATTCTAGAACAGGTGAAGGAAAGTGTCATAGATTTTCCTGATAAGAATTAGACTGAGATTCTAATTAGGGTGCGTGAACACCCAGTGGAGAGCCCAGAATGCCATGGGCAAAGCAGTCTGAGCGACTTGAATAAGTGGGGTTCTATTGGGAGCGTGAGGAAAGCAAAAGTTCAATAACATACCAAAGGTCCTCAAGGCAAACCATATGGTTGCAATGGGGGAAACCGCGATTCTTGCAGGAGCAACCCCCAAGGGCAGGAGAGTCATAGAGGATGACAACTCCTCTAGGATATGCAATTGCTGACCTTCAGATTCATATAAGTGAGCTTGTGTGCCAACGAGGGATGGCACAAGAGCTGCCATGCAATAAGGGTGAGAACAGAGGGAGGATGGAACCCGCAAAGAGCGTTGGGGCTAAGCTCCCCCTAAACGGGATGCTCCAGGACCCATGTCTGGGCTGAACCATCAGCAGACAGACCAGGTGGGGGCCCCAGCTCCACGGGTGGTGGAGTAGAGGTGCCCTGGCGCTGTTTCAACAGGGGAGCAGCTTTGTGGGAAATCAGAAGCAGAACAAATGAGAGGGTTTGCATTAAACGGGCTCATGATAACAGATGAGGAAGCAGATTTGTCATTGGGGGTAAGCTAATTTATCATATTCATGATCTGCCACCATTTGGCAAGATTGATTAACCAGCTTATCAGTCATCAAACATCAGAATAGGGATCTAGGCAGCAGCGCACTTTTCCAGATTGATTGGAAGAATTTTTACATAAATAAAATAGGGAGGACAGAGGCTGCAACAAGCTGAGCAGAGTATATGAAGTTATTAGGTGCAAAGTGCAATAAAGTAATAGAATGGACTGACAACAGCCCCTGAGTGGGAAAGTTGCCTTATAAATTGGGAAAATCACTTGGGGATATGTTTTGGGATTAGTCAATTGGGGGTAGGCAATGGGATCTGGTTGGCTGGAGGGGAGAGAGGTGGGGGAATGCTCAAAGTCCTGACAAAAATAGAAAGTTTTTATAAGATTTTTCACATATTTGGACCCAAGACAGGATGATGGTGCTGATCCAGACCCTGGCCATCTGAGTCAGCCTGTTTGTATGATTTGGATTTCCTGATACATCCTGAGGGGGCTGTGGCAGCTGGCCTGAGGTATTTGAGACCTGGTCCAAACTTTTAATTGGGCTATTCACTTGATCTGAAAATCCCAGATCTATCTCAGAGAGTTGAGGCAACTGGTCTGAGTTGTTCAATGCCTGGTCCAAGATCCAAATTGTGCCCCAATTTGATTTTCAGCGCTTGCCATTCTGGACTGGCTCCCCACAGGCTAGAATTTGCAGCCCAGGCCCTGAGGTCAGCCCAGGCAATTTCCTCAAAATTTTGGCATAATTTGCCTGAGGAGTGGGGGTTCCAGGGGCCTGTCCATGGCCCCTTGAACAAGCTCTCTTCAGACACCCTCTATCAAACTTACCAGGGTTGAGGAGGGGGGAGGGGGTGGTAATAGGTTATCCTAGGGGAGAGCGTTCACCCAACGCTCATCTACCACGTGCGCCAAGTTTCTCAATTGTAACAGGGGGTCCACTTGGGCCTTAGGGCCCCTTTTTGTCCGGAAGGGGTATTGCTCCCTATCCAGGTGTAGGGGCTGGTTTCCAGGATTTACAGAAAGGGAACACGCCAACCCCCCGCTTTGCTTGTTATGGAGCCTCCAGAAGGAGATACTGACACCCTTTTCCAAGTTAAGCTGTCTCAGCCCCTTTCAGGAGACTACAATAAGGTTAAGCAATCTTGTCAAAGAAATGGTGAACCACTGGATAAGGGCTATTAGCTGCTTGAAGGGGCCATTCTTCATCAGGGTAAATAGTGTGCACCACCTGGATTCTTGAGAGAAGAGGTGATCCACAAGGCCATGACCCACCCACTGATGGCTACCCTTTCAAGGACAAGACTGTTGAGTTGTTCTGACGCATCTACAGCTGGAAAAGCCTTACTGCTGATGTGTCCAAATTCACAAAGTCCTGTTTAACATATAATTATTCAAAAACTAGCCACTAAAGAGTGCTGATTACTAGTCCCTCTAAGCCGCTGAAGGCCTTTGGACATCATTGTCTGTTGGTTTGATCGTTGAACTCCCTTGTACTAGGGCTATGACGCGGTGATGGTGGTGGTAGAACGTCTTACCAATATGGCCCAATTTGTTTCTTGAAGTACTATTATTACCTCTGTCCAGACCGCCCACCTCTTTGTTGACCACATCTTCTACCTACATAGCACCAAAGGAAATTAAAAAAGTCACAGCCCTCAATTCAAAGCACAGTCTTAGGAAGCCTTGATGTCAATCTTATGATTTTCCCCTGCGGCTCCACAGCCTTTCACCCTCATTTGGAAAGACAGACGAGGAGGTTGAACCAAAGTTTAAGGCAATTATTATGTAGCTATTTCAACGCAGAGTAGAACAATTGGGCCTCTCATCTAACTTTGGCGTATATTAAATATAATAATCTATCCTATATCTCACCAGGCACCACCATTATTTGCAAATTATGACTACAATTCCAGCTTCAACCTAAGTCCACATCTAGAGTCAAAAGTTGTTGCTGCAAATGAGAGCGCCAAAGATCTCATAGACATACACCAGGCTGTGAAGGAATATCTAGCTGACGCTATGAGGATATAAAAAGCTTATCCTGACTGCAAGCGCCGTGAGGGCCCAGATTACAAGCTAGGCGACTTAGTCATGGTTAACGCTAGGGACCTACACCTGAAGCAACACTTCCAGAAATTAGATCCCAAGCGTGTTGGACCCTTCAAGATCAAAAGAAAGATAAGCCCGTCAGCTTATCAAGTTGACCTACCCCCATCCATTAAAGTGTTTAGCATCCCCCACTAATGCCTCTTGACTCCATTTGACGGTCCTATGGCTTTTCATACTGAGTCAGTGATTGTAGATGGTGAGCCCCAAAATAAGATTAAAGATATCCTTTCCTTCCATTTATCTCAATGTCACCTTCAGTATTTGGTGTCCTGGAAAGGATATGTTTGACCTGAAAACAGCTAGGTGCCTCAAAAAGACTGTTCAAATGCTCGGGAGCTAATCCACAACTTCCATGAAAGGTTCCCTGACGCCGTAGGTCTTGCTTGCTAAACCTTCTTAGCTACCATGTAGCTACCACGTCCCACAAGAACTTTTCCTTAGCCAACGTGGCATTAGGCGAAGTGGAATCTCATCCAAGAGTGGAGACGATGTCACAGCTAGTGACAATTTCCTTGGTAGACCGTCCTTCCAAGTATAAGTCACTAAAACCAAAGGAAGCAAGGCCAGAATCCTGAGAGACTCTAGTGATCTCTATAAGGTCATTGGCCACAAATGGGGCCTATCCTCACCAATCAGCTTTTGATGCTAATGATGATAATATGGCTTAGAATTAGGAGACTTGTTTTGAAATCCAGAAAAGCACTAGTTATGAGGTAACTGAGATTGGCCAAGTTCAGAAATTTTGATCTTGTTAACAAGAGAAATGTTTCAGCTTGGATCAACTTTTGATAATCATTCAATTCTTAAAAACTCTCCCTTTATCTTCAATTTGCAACTATGAATTGTTTTTGCTTTTCTCAGATATTCTAAAATATCGAATAAAACTCTAGAGTTACTTTCTGCATAAGCCTAACTTTTTCCAAGGATTTATATATAAAACTGGTAAGAAACCTTATTGCAACCATCTAGTACTAAAAAAAAAGAAACCTTATTGCAATAGCAGCATTAACATAATGTCTGATCTGCCCCTACTGTTAAGCGCAGGACTGACACCTACGCCATGGCCTATTATGACAAGTCTGCGGCTTAATATTCCACCTGTATTCACCTTAGCTTCACCCAAACTTACTCAACTCCTAGGGACTCCTTCCCTTAATGATATGGGTCAGTTTGGCGTGTGTTTTTGCTCGAATCTTAATGAAAACATGTTGGAAATATCCTAGGACATTGCTTCTTGTTTCTTTACCAATATCCCCTCTTCTGGAAGCTTTTCTCTAGAGCGTTTTGCTAAGAAACCGCCTGAGCTCCTTTTTCTTAACAGATACAGTGTCTTTAATAAATTAGAGTTTTTTTAAAAAGTCAGCTCACCAACCTTAGCTCACTTAAAATATGAGGCTGACTTGCTGCTCAGGGTCTCTACTCTGTACAGATTAGGCACCAGACAACCTTCGCTAAGATCACAATCATCCTCATAGAGCAATTTCTCCTCTGATGTTACCCCTTGTAGCATCAATCGCTTTAGTAAACTCTTTGCACCAATGGTAAAACTCTTATAGACAATCTTAACATAAACAATCTACGTTGGCCCTCAGGACTCAACGGGAACCTTTCCAACCTCTTCCTTAACGTTATCAGCACCAAGTATCCTCTACAGAGAGTGTCTTCTTCCGAGTTGGTCAATCCCAGACTGATATTTGGCGATTTAGTGTTTGGTTAAACCCATACTAGTTAATGATGATTACTAACTTAATACAACAATAAGTGCAAGTAAAAGGATAAGCTTGAGATTCTGTGGAAAGGTTGTTATTAAAATAAAAAGGGAAGTAATTTATACTCTAATGGATAAACAAGATATTAAAGTAAGTGGTATATTGAAAAGTAATTGTGTGTTTGGGGTTCAATATGGGGATTTTAAAAACAACTAATTAGATGTCTTTTGACTGCTGCTTTAGTCACTTCGTCCATTTGGGCTAATTCTTGTAGCCACAAACCTCTGTCACAGTGGTTATCAATGTACCCAGATGTCCAGGGGCCTTTGTACTACTCCCCTCTTTTGATTTTGGGCTATTGTATCCCCTGCTAATAATGTTTGGTTACCAAATTTAATAATATGCTTCTTAACTTCAGGTTCAAGCAATGGCTCTCCTGTGATGCGCCTTATATAATGGTTTTGAGAAACTCTAAAATTTGGCTGATTAGTGGAATTGGTAATATTCACCTTTGAACCTCAGATACTCTTATCAGCATAATTCAGTGAGCTCATTATATCATATTGGCGGAATTCAAATAATTTCATCCCAATGAAGGTATACGATGGAATCAATTTTCATAGGGAATTTTTATGGCAGTGTCGTCCTCATAAATCAAATCTTCTAACTTGGCAGGGTGAAAATTATTTCATTTGATGTCATACTGAATTTGATGAAAATTTCTTGATTTTTACTGCTATAAAAGGGCCTTGTTCATCCCTATCCACGGTGGGCTGGCTGCCTGTGCCCCCACTGTTTTGGGGTTGAATTATAATCATTCCACTGGTTGTAAAATAATCTTCTGCACCATTTGTGGCCTCATCTGCGACACTTCCCTGAAGATGAGACCCAGGGAATAATCTGAGGTGCCGGCATGTATCTAGTAAATTCAATGTTAGTATCATCATCCAGATGGAGTATCTGGCTCTTTTTTTGTTAAGACAGTGGCAGGCTTATTAAAATAATATGTAACTTCTCTGGTTGTGTTCCCTGCAGGTGGTAGAACAAAACTTTGCCCTAGGCTGAACACTAGTAGCTTAGTGCATTGCTGGCTCTCTTATTGACTCTGAATGATAGTCGCTTCAATGTTGTTTGTAGCCTCTAATTAGAGTCTTTTATGAGCTCATCAGCTAAATCCTGCTGGTAACTTCCAGACGTCAGGTTATTCCAGTCCGCTGAGATGATTGGTGATGGGAGGGTCAGCAGAGCTGCCACTTTACCATACAGAGCTTTGAAAGGGGACATCCCAATCACTCATTGGTGGCTCAACCAGTAATCCAACAACGCCAAAGGTAATAACTGATCACACTTTGATTTGTAGTTAAGGGCCATTTCATAAAATCCCTCTTAAGGCTCCAATAACCCGCTTGAAACTTTTATTGGAGGGTGGAGTGTAGGGGGTAGTGAACTTCAGCTTCATGCCCACTAGGTCCAACAGATTTCTCAAAACATCTGAGATAAAGTTTTTCACATTGATAGATATTAAAACTTGAGGGCAACCATGCTGTCAAAGAACCAGAAGATAAAATTGAGACTGGCCCCCAGTCAGTGTGCGTGAGCACCCAGAAGACAAACCAGAATGTCAAAGGAAATACTGTCCAAGTGACTTGATAAATAGGAGGTAGGTAAGAAACAGAGAACAACAGCTGGTGGCTGCTGTAACCATCAACCCAACAAGCAACAAAATAATGTCCCCTGAGGGTCCAAAAGATTTGTTTATGGGGAACTCATTGGGCACAAGAGATGTGACAGATTCGCCATGGGGCCACTAGTGATAGGTTAGGTGGTAAGGTCACAAAACCCGCCTAATGGGGAGATATTATCTCCAATATCATCGACACATCTTTTTTTTCCAGAGTGCGCTGGCAAATGGGGACATCCCCAATAAGTCAAGTATGTGATAACCCCATTTGACAAAGGTGGGGAACAGCGTGGTGAGAATAGCCACTAGGGCCCAATCATGATGAAACCTGAAAAATATGGTTCAGGGTTGCTGAGATGGCAAATTCTAAAAAAATTTAATAAAAGTAAATTTTTAGCTGGGAATGGGTTGTTTACTAGAAAACTAAAGGTAAAGGATTGACAAACAACTATACCAGTGACGGAAAGTTGCCTTAAGGCCTAGGGGCTTGGGAATGAGTGAAAATAAATAAATGAAGGAGCTACAAACCCAATCAATTTTGGCAAAACAAAGTCTCGCAACTAACTCAGTGATGAATTGGACTTCCATTGGACATCTGACTCCCGCTAAGTTTTGTCACTAAATTGATCCTCCCACCGCAATTTCACCTATATTGGCATTGCTTCATTCAGCAGGCGACTGAAAGTGCCCATGACCAAGTCATGGGGGCCCTGTCCCATTGGATTTCAGATAGAATTTACCACATTTAATTTCACTGGGTTTAGTCCCCCAATTTATCTGGATTTTTCGCCTTATTGTTGCAACCCAAAAGTATCATTGGAGTCGTACCACCAAACTAATTAAGGTTTTTCATCTCTTTGGTGGATCCTGACATCAGTGCTGGAGTGACATAATCACCATTTCTCTTTGGCTAACATCCTCTTCCCACCATGACCTCAGCACACACTTCCACAATTTGCTTAAGGAGCTTGCTCATGGTTGAATAGGGCGGGGAAGAAGAAACTTTCAAAGGGTAAGCCATCACCCACCATTTGTCCACCACATGGGCGAGATAGCCCTTGTTGACAAAAGGGACAGCCATCTTTTTGGGCCCTTTTTGTGTGAAAAGGGAATTCTCCATTGTCAAGGTGCATGGGACACTCTTCTGAACTATCATTATCCTTTTTTTTTGAAGGATGGGAGCACTAACACTGGGGAGATGATCCAGGGAAACGTTTTTGTGACCTTTCAGGAGCTTGATTGACAGCAGCATGGTGATCTTCTGGGGGGTCTAAGAGCATCAGTGTGGGAGGCGTTGAAAGCTTTGACCAGTTCAGAACATTTGGCGCAGTCCTGGGCACTGGCCCAACGTTTTTTGTAGGTCAGAAACCTTTCCAAGCCACCAGGTATTGTATTGAATGGAACGACCGCTGGGAAGCTAAAATGGCATCAACCTTGGCCTCCTCTGACCCTTAAATCACTATTGGCTCAGGTTCCAATAGAATTGCTCCCTTAAATGGGGACAACTGCGATGCGTGGAACACGGGGTGTTGCTTCCAATGGACTGGAAGCTTCAGGCAAAACGCCCTGCTGTCAAGATCCACCTCCACCAGATGGGGCCTGGAACAATTGCTTGAGAAATTGTGGGAAGGCGCCTGCATATGCAAGTGGCGCATATCAAAATGACGTATGAGCCCATCATAATATCATTCACCAGGAGACATTTCTGGTTTTTAAACGATTATAGTCGCTGACAGCCTTGGTTGGTGTTACTAAACCAAAGAATGGGTGCTGCAAATATGCTAAGTGTGGTCAACCGTGGATGGTACCTCAAGACAAAGACATGGTCCCACTGAGAATGAGAGGCTGTAACCCAGTTTTGCCTCGTAGGGCGAGAACCCTGTTGATGCATGAGTTCCATTGTTATATGAAAACTGAGTAAGCAAAAGATCATCCACCCAGGTGTCCTGAAAAGCCACTTTAACAATGAAGTACTGATCAAGAACTTGATTTACTCTCTCTGTTTGGCCATCTAACTGAGGATGGTACACTATTGAATGACATGGCATAATTTTCAAAATTGCATGGAGTTCATTCCAAAATCACACTATGAACTGGGGCTCACAGTCACTTACAATCTTTTGCAGCAACCCAAACATTGAGAATACATGGTTTATGAAAAGCTTGGCCGTCTCCTCAGAGGTAATAGCAATAGAACAGGGATGAAAAAAGGCCAAATTTGGTGAGGTAATCCACTACCACCATAATGGTGGTAAGCCTTTGAAGCTGGGAAGATTGACAATGAAGTCAATGGACACTGAAGTCACAGGCCCTCCGCCTGCTGCAGGAGGTAAAGGAGCCCGTTTTTATTAACTGGCCCAAATTAGCCCGTGCGCTATATCACATGATTTGCAATCCATGCTGAAATATCCTTGGACAGGCCTGGCCAGTTGTACGTCCACTTGACTAGATTATGACACTTTTTGTTGCCAGGGTGACCAACTGCAGGGGTCATGGAGCAACCAGATAACTTCATTGTGGAGGAGGGGCAGGACTCACAGGAGTGTTTTGAACTGAATGTTACCCTTACCAAGGAATAAAGGGACCACTTCTGCTTCAGGAGTGCCAACTGATCCTGTAACTTTAGGCCATCTGCACAAGCCATCTGAGCCGCTAGGACCTCAAAACCAGGAACGCGTCCAGAATCAAATACGCCACTGAAATTGCAGGAGGAGCAATAGCTAATGTTTGGCTGGAAGGATATTTGTGATTTGTTTTTGCTTATCTGACTTAGCCAGACACAGCAGTAGATTGTGACTCGGAAAGATGGGGATCACATTTAATGCTCCATTCACAAATTTGTACTTAAAATTGAAGATACAAAGATCTTGATACGTCCACACTTGACAGTGCACCAGTTTATGAGGCTTACAAAAGTATAAGAGGGCTTGGTGATCTTTCCGCAATGTTATCTCATGATGAGCGCCTTGCAAAAGGTACTGCTTGTGGGTCATAGCCCATGCCACAGCGGCCAACTCCTTACCATAGATGGCCAGGCTTATTAAGGAGATGTAAGATTATGGGAAAAGTAAACCACAGGTATTTCAGCCTGTCATGCTCCTGCAACAGAACCGTACACACACAGCGGATGAGGCATCACATGTGACAATAAACGTCTTGGTGGGGTTAGTGTGCTTAAGAACTTGTAGAGACAAAAACACCTGCTTAATGGCCTTAAACGCCTTCTGGCACACCATCCATCAGAACGCACATCTTTGTCCTGTCAGGGGATGCAGTGGTGCGTCCATCTGCAAAAGGGCTGAGGAGACTTTTAGGAAGATGATGGTGCCCAGGAAGCTCCGCAACTGCTTCTGGGCTGTGGGGGTAGGCCATTTGAGGATAGCCTCGAGCTTGCTGGGGGTATGGCATTACCATCTTTAAAACTAGATTACCCAGGAAGGTAACCTCTTTGTGAAAGAACTTGCACTTTAATGGCTTGACTTAAAGTCCCGCCCTTTGCAGAGCGGCCAGCACTGCCTCCAGGTTTATCTCACGCTGCTTGGGTGTGGGGAATGGACAAAGATATTGTCAATATACGCCATCGTGTAGGTGAGTCTAAGGTCCCTAGCACATCATTAATCACATGCTGGAATGTGGCAGAAGCGTTCTATAGGCTGAACGGCACAAACAAGAACTGAAATAAGCGACTCTTAATCTGAATGGCTGTAAGCCATTCCTGGCCCTCAGCCACTCAAATTTGGTTAAAGGCATTTACAAGGTTAACTTAGAAAACAGCTGGGATTTCTCAATCGATTGGCTGATCATCTGCTCAAGGGGAGGTGATAGAAGTCGTGTACAATGATATTTAAATAATTGTAGTCTACGCAGGGCTGAGCATCCCATCAGCCTTATGAGCGAAAAAATAGGCGAGGGAATAGGGGAAATTTGCTTAAATACCCACACCTTCTTGAGAACATCATCCAACCATACTTCCAGCGCTTTATCCTTCTCCTCTGTGTAAGGATACAGTAAACAATTGATATTATTAATTGTTACTGTCAAGTGGAATGCTAAGTTATATTTGGTTTGTAGGGGTAGACAATTCACTTTTACCAAACCAAAGATATCCTGGTATGCCGCCAACGCTGGGGAAAATCAGGTGGAAGGCCCACAGGGGATGCAAGCGTCATGATGGACTATGGACCATGCTGTAGTAAGATTGTCAATAAGGGGAAACTCGCCTCCCACATGGGTATTTTCAAAAAGACATTATGTTCTAGTCTAAATGGATCTTCACCTGCTGACGCCGCCTCCAGACCACCCTTAGAATAACCGGGATAAGCAAATCAATCACATAAACTGAACTGATGCACCAAGAAGGCCACTGGCCATCACACATTAAAGGATGACATTAGAGCAGTTGACTCGCTCAGAACTGACGCCCCTACATCCAAGTCCAACTCAAGCTGTTTCACCAGCTTCAAGCTCATAAAGTTTCCCGCTGCTCCATGTCAATTAAGGCCTCAAATGACACTCGGTGCACACTCATCTGGATTTCCAATGGTAACAAAAGAATAAGCAAAATCTTTATTGGCAATGGCCTGCAATTCTGCTGGCTGAGAGGTAGTAAAAATCAAGTCAGGTGGGGAAACTGGTTCAGTCAGGGAGTTGGAACCTAGACCAGGGTACTGCTTTGCAACTTCCTCATACTGGGAATCCAACAACTGGGTAATCAATGGATTGATGACCACTTGTTCAGTTGTGGGAGGCGCCTCACATATGGGAGCCAAAGCGGGCTCAGACCTACCATTAAAATGGGTAACATAACACCTTATTCAAACCCTATTATTGTAATCCAGGAGTGTGGGTAAAAGTGGGACTCAGGGCAACCCCACAGGATACACCAATGGAGATATAAAAACCCCCACCCCAGCTGAAGCTTCAGTGGAGTGTGGCACCTATAGATGTTGCCTTCATTCACATTTGGTCCACCGTTTTCACTGATTTGGCCCTAATGGCATGGTTAGCAGACGAGGGATCCAAGGCAGCACAGAATAATTCCTAATGACATTCATTTGGAGGCCAAGTGCAGTTGCTTGTTCATGGAAAGCTTTTATTAATGAAGCCAGGTTAGACACATCTGTATTTAGAGAAAATAATAAAAGCAAACGAGCCAATCTCGCCACTGGCGCCTGCAACACCAATGATACCAGTGTGATCAAGGGAGTCAAAACCCCAGCCTGGGTGGCTGAGCACAAGATACCCCGCACCCAACAGCAGGCGTCACCTTCAACTGCGTCCAACAAGGCCACACTTCATTGGGCGTCCGCCATGGTATTGAAACTCACTGGAGAAATTGAGAATTGCACTTGCAGATCAGCGAGGGTGTCAGATCACCTAGTTTGCAATCTAGACGGATGGAGCTGATGAGCCTACACCCCAAGGGTGGGCTGGAACTGGGGCTGGAATTTTTGGGACAACACAGCAGTTGAGAAACTTCCCCACCACCACCTGGGAGCAATGCACAAATGTGACAGATGACCAAATGAACAGCATGAGGCAAAGCGCTGATGCAAGTTCATATGGTAAACAGAAACCACTGCTTCACCTAACTCAACAAGAAGGGCGGAAATGGCAGACACTATGGGTTGGTCAATTATGTCATGTAACTGGCAGATAAAATTGAGGCTAGCCTGCCAGTTAGGGGTGCGTGAGAACCCAGAAGACAGACCAGTCCCTGAGGGCATTGCTGTTGGAGCAACTTGATTAACAGGCGGGAGGGAAGTAAACAGAGGATGGCGGCTGGTCTTCCATAACAATTAACCCAACAAGCAACCAAATACGGCCCCTGAGGGGCCAGAAGATTCGGAAATGGGGGACTCATTTGGGCACAATGGAGGGGCCAGGATTCACCTTGGGGCCACTAGTGATAGGTTGGGTTATGAGTCACAAAACCCCGCCTAATGGGGAGATATTATCTCCAATATCATCGACACATCTTTTTTCCAGAGAGCGCTGGAAAATGGGGCCTCCCCAATAAGTCAAGTATGTGATAACCCCATTTGACAAAGGTGGAGAACAGCGTAGTGAGAACAGCCACTAGGGCCCAATCATGATGCAACTTGAGAAACATGGTTCAGGGTTGCTGAGGTGGAGAATTCATGAAAATTTAACAAAAGTAAATTTTTGGTTGGGAATGGGTTGTTTACTAGAAAACTAAAGGTAAAGGATTGACAAACAACTATACCAGTGACGGAAAGTTGCCTTAAGGCCTAGGGGCTTGTGAAATAAGTGAAATGCATAAACAAAAAAGTTTTAAACCCATCCAGCTTCAGCGGAATGAAATCTTGCAATTAATTCAATATTGAAATAGCCTTCCACTGGTCATCTGACTCCCACTTGAGTTCACCACTAAACTGATCCTCCCATTGTGAATTCACCTGATGTTAAAAATCAGGGATGTTTTGGTTTGTAGCTCGCTTCTGCTCCATAATATAAACTGCACAGTTTCTTGACCAATTGCGTTGATTAACTGAAATAAATAAACTGGGGCAATAATAGTATGAAGACTATTATTAAAGTTTATTGCCTAAAAGCCACGTTGAGTAAAGGGTCCAACGCTAAACAGGTGCTTCTTCTTTCTGAAAATATCTTGAACTAGTAGAGAACACTTTTTTCTCTTCATGCAGATTCAAGCGGAGAACTAATAACACAGCAAACTAAGTATATCCAAAACTTGCACTCTTATCCCAAGAATAATCTTTACAACCAATGTATAAACAACTAAGATATTATCAAGTTTATATCTGTCTTTATTGGTTATTTATGGGGCTTTTAATATACACTTGGCGCACAGCTTTTCAGCTGCCCACTGAGGATTAAATAGTTCCCCAGATGGCTTGACCCTTGGGTTTTAAGCTTCCATATGATGGTGGGTATCTTTGCCTTGATTTTTCAAGTTGCATAATCTTCAATGTTCAGTGACCAATATTATGGTGTCAAGAGTTGGAAACTAATTGGTTTAGGTCATATTACTTGATGACAATTATGCCATTGAAACAAGCGTTAAAAACGCTTAGATAGTTTTGACAACTCTTAGCTGCTTGATCAAAACGATTCCTCCTGATAATTTGGCTGTCAGGTGTTACTCCCTCATCGTTCTCTGCTCAATATTGCTGGGGATGATCCCTGATGAAAATACTAATCAAAACAATCATTAGACCCTTCCATTGATTTTATTTGACTGATACTTTAGTCAGCTATTGCCACCAAAGTATCAGATTGGAAATACCAATCTTCAAATTAATTAATCTGCCAGTGGGATGGATAATGTGGTCACCTGAAATACTAACATATCCCTTTACTTGACCAGATTATTCAGCGGAAGATAAAACACTTGAAGAAGATAGCTGCCTCGGGATGTGATCATGTTTAGCCACCATAATTCTATGACTTCATTGGAGTTTGGCTCTGTCCGCATTCAACAATCTCAATCTCTACTTTGCTTTGTAACTCCTTGTCCTTTATTGCTACCCACTGCCGCCTCTTCTTGGTGCAGTTCCCATGCCATCATGTCATGCCAGGAAAATTTTGAGCGTCCTTTCTGAGAGATGAACAGGTCCACCTATAAAAACATCAGGACGGGTTCCCAATAGCGTCTTGCCATTCAACCTGTAAAAACTCCAGGAAGGTTTCAGTGACTTCATCAGTCAGCCTGTACTAACCTAGGACGGGTTCTAATGACTCCTCATCATTCTTAAAATTTTTTCAGCTGGCCTTTCTGAGTCTTGCACTATCACCTCAGGACTACTCATGGCAGACCCAGTTTCAACCTGAGCTGGTCCTCCCAATAACTTGTTCATAGGGACAATTATGGCAGATTTAGTTTCAGCACATTTTGATCCTGCCAACATTGTGACTTGTTCCCATCATTATCTTCCACTTCCTCCACATTTTGTAGGTGGCAACATTGTCAGATGCATTTTCACGGTGAAAAATAATATTGATTTTTATTTTATGTTCTTAATTTATATATTTTTTATGTCTCTTTTTGTCTTTTTTCATCATTATGTCATTTTGTCATTTTATTTTTTTATATTTTTTATACTATTATTCTTCCCTAAGTCCAATAAACAAGTATTTTGCATAAACTCTATTGACTAATCAACTATCTTTAATATTCTTGATTGTATAGGCATCATTCACTAACTTGGCAACAATTTTGAATGGTCCCAACCATAGGGCGTCCAACTTGTTTCTCCTCCCAAACTCATGGGAGCTCAATAGGCTACCCTATCGCCCACATGGTATTCTTTCAACGTAGGCCAACTCTGGTCATCCATTTTCTTTGCATTTATTTTCCTCTTCATTGTCATTATAAATGCCCAAGATCGTAATATAATTATGATATTGGCTAGCTGGGTTAGATATTGTTCAACGCTCATTCCCAAAGCTGGATCAATGGCGGAATACATTATTGGTGGCAATGCAGCCCTTCGCCCATATAAAATTTCAAACGGCGTTTTACCTGTTGCCAAATGGTAACTGATATTGTAAGTGAATGTGACAGAACTCAGATATGCTCCCCAAGTGGAAGTTTTCCCCATGGCCAAATTTTGTAGCATTGATGTTAGAGTTGCGTTCACTCTTTCCACCATCCCATTTGTTTCTGGTTAATAGGGAAAAGACACAACTCATCATATTCCCATTAGTTCGTTTATCCTGGGAATCACATAAGACTTAAAATCGGTCCCATTGTCACTTATGAAAACTTGAGGGTATGCATGCCAATAGACCACTTGATCCAATATAAACTTCTCCATACTCATTGCATCCACTCTACTTAGGGCTTTCTTTTAGATGCATCTGGATAGATGGTCTATCATGACAATTATGTACTTCACGCCTTCAGTACTGAAACTCAATGGTACCATAACATCTATGGACACTGTGTGCCAAACAAAACCAGGGCATACTAGCCTGTACTAAGCAACAATCTTATATGGCTTGTGTAGTTGGCATTTCACTCAGCAGGCTATATAGTCTGTGACATCGTAGTTGATTGATTACCAGTAATACTGGATAATATGATCCACAGTTTTCTTTAGGCCAACATGGCTGATGACCTTATGAGCATCTCAAATAACCACCACATGTTCCAAAAGTTTAGGAAATAAAAACCGTTTCCCTAAATCTTTTTGTATAACTGATTGTTTATAAGTGGTATCCTCTATTGTTTTTTTATAGCACGCTCCAAATTTCTTGGAGTTCATCCCTCCTATCTCATACAATCATCTGCTGAAATAAACTCATCAGCTTCATGATAAATATATTAAACAACTGGTAATTGTGACGGTCCATCAGCATTCTGATGCGCTGCTCCTGCCTTGTGATTAATTAAGAAGTTGTATGCTTGCTGCTTTAAAGCCTAACGTGCCAGTCAGCCCTCAGGTTCCTTCAAATTATGAAGCCAGCACAGGGACGAGTAATCATTACAACTTTAAAGTTCATCCCATGTGTCAGGATTCAAAATAATGAACAAATTGAATTCCCCTCTCAAATTGAGCTGTAACAAGTTGACTCTCAAACCTATCCAAATGAAAATGACTTCAGGATTCTCATCCCCAATTCCTGAATCATGTGGGGCGGCGTTTCTACCAATTCAGTCAGATGGGCGGCAAAATACAATGTTGATGCCCACAAGGCGGTTAATCCAGAAGATCAGGAAAGATCCTGAATGGTGGGGCTGAAACGATCCTCAAGGCACCTTGTCCCCACTCACCCTATAAATATCAACACCTTTTAACTAAATAAAATACTTGGTATTCTAACCATTTTTCAGTTTCCTTCCTAATACTTTTGCAAATTTGCAGCTTTGAGCCACCCTGGACCTCGGTGACAGTCTAGAGAACTGAAATGCTGACACCATGTGTTGCTCACTACAGGAGGCTCTGAGTTTTTCCAAGTGAAAACGTCTATCACAAACAATGGAAAATATTAGCAGCCCTGAAGACCAATCCACTGGTCAGTTGAGAAGTGTTGTCTGATGGGTTAGTACTTCACAATACAAAATACCACCTGCGCAACCTGAAAGGTTAGAATTACAGGCCGCATTCCAGTTCTCCCTGCCCTTTATTGATAGAAGTCAATACAACTTAAGTATGAGAACCTTAATGATGTTGTCCAACAAACAATATATGCACCTACTCCATGGGTGCCCGCTCCAGCCAACCTGTGCCTCTTCCATCCCCTCTACCATGTGGGACCTCTATGACTCAGCTCAGCTACCAGAAGGAGAACTTGCACTGGGTCCCAAACGCTACCTCCGTAACTTTGTTCACCCTGCTATTCATCATCTACCCCAACTAGTTAAGTCGCACCATCAAGAGGTCTCCTGACAACTGGGGCTCACCCAGGCCCTGCACACTCACATTGTCAATTTATATAATGCAGCCTCCTCCTTTTTCATGACAACCATGAGGCCATTATTATATCTGACGGCTGATCAACGAGGTCTGAGATCAAATTGTGGTGTTAGACAGCAGGATATCTAGTTATCTTGAGGACCAGATGAATCAGAACGTCCAACTTCTTGAGGCAACTTGGAATCAGCGCCTCCTCTAAGTTGAGAATCTGTTACAATCACTGCAACAACACTATTGGGAGCTGGCCTCTCGCAACTACCCCTCCAGGAGTGAAGATCCTGAAGGGCGTGTAGGGCCTGAAGGGCTAGAGGGTCCCTGTGGACCTCCCAGCCCCCAGGTCCCTCAGCGCCCATAAACAATGGCCTTGAGGACCCATGGCGGAAGGATGTGATAATAGCCTTTGCTGCCCTACATAATCAAATTCAGGATGTAGCTCAGGGATGCAAACTTTGAGTGGATAAAGTCCCCCTTGACCACAGGGTCTCCATTGACACCCTGTCAGATGAAATGGACAGCCTTAGCGCCTTCACCAAGCTTACTGATACTCACATCTCTCAGAACGAACAAACTTGTTAAGAGTTTGAAACCCATTTGACTACCCACAGGGGCCAGATTCACCTGCAGGGCACTGACATTCAATCCCTAAAGGAGCAACTTGCAAATAAGGCTTCCGTTTCCTCCCTCAACCAAAATGGGATGACATCCAAGAGGACCTTGAGGGTTTATGGCAACAGCTAGACCAGCATGCCCCCTGACTATGCAGAAACTGAGATCTCAGAGCCAGCGGCCATCCCTGGTGTTAACACCCTTTCCACTCCTATTGTAATTAACTTCAAACTTAGCTTTTAATAAAGGTTCACCCACGTCCAAGAGAGTATTGCCTCCTTCCTGTACGCATATGAGAGCTTCATGGTGGAGGCCACCAACTGACAGAAGGTAAAGCACTTCCACTCCTGCCTAGATAGCACTGCCTGGGAGATCATGACCCCCCATTTGAAGGAGTACAGCACCTGGAAACAGATCTGTACACCCTTAAAACAAGAGTTTGGTGTGGGATCCGCCAATGGATGCCACAAATAATTTCTCAAAGTGAGAATCTTACTTTTTAATAAAAGTATAAAATAATGTTTTATTATAGGTTTTAAGTTTTTTTTTATCATTTTAAGCGGGCAAAACCAGGAAAAGGTCCTTTTCTTGATACTAGTTTTTCCTAATTAAACTAGTTCAGATTTTGAGACCATCGATGTTTAAGGCAAAAGAATGTAAAGCTCAGTTATCTAGATTAGGTAATATAGGCTTTTGGCCTATCAGATCAAAGATAAAATTTTTGAGGCAAAATTGACCCATGTGGTAACAAATTGATGAATTGTATCTAATCATCAGCGAGTAAAAACTTTGCACATCAGCAGTGGTCAGACTTGGATGGTAATGATTGGGTAATTTGGAGGTGGTTGGACCTGGATGGTAATGATTGGCTAATTTTTACCCTATCATTATCAAGTAAAATCTTTGCACCTTGGCTGTGGTTAGACTCAGATGGTAATGATTGGTTAACTCACACCCAATCATCAATGGGGAAAATTTTCTCACCTTGTGGAGGTTCAGATCCGTGCAATATTGAACTCCTCAAATTTGGCCGAGAAGTCAGAGTAATCCTATTGTTAGTATTTATTTTTTTAAGCTGATTTTTGTGATAAATCATATTTTTCCATTAGTAAGATTCCACCGAGAATCCGCCAAGGTCTTTTTGCCATGGGTACTCAAATCATTGATATCCACAATATTATTTGTTGATTGGGCAGGAGATGGGCCAATCATAATAGCGGATTTGGGAGCACTAATACTTCCAACATTCTTTTCCTTAAGTTGAAAAGGAGAATGTCTGACATTGCCCCCTCAAGCATGTTGGAAGGGGTGTAGGGTTGAAGGAAGCGGCCATGTACCCAGATTATGATAATTCTTGTAGCCAAAGTCTTTATAGAATACTCATCTCCTCTCTTATGTACGATGGTATATGGCCCCTCCCAATTTGACCCAAGTTTGCCACTTCAGGGAGTTATGAGATTGCGGTAATATAAAACCCTATCTAACACTTGGTAAGAGGGCAGGGGAGCTCAGAGCTCATTGGCAGCTTGACCTTTTTTAGTCACTGTTTTTGCCTGGCTAGACTTTCCAGCCTATAATTATTCATTCTTAGTGCGTGACAGTTTAGACCAAGGTCTGCAAGGGGTAGCATTCTTGTTAGGCGATTCTCTTGAATCTTGGAATGAGAAATGGCTGCCTCCATAGGCTTAGAGGTAGACTTCTCTTTTTAGGCTGTACTTTGAGAGTCTGAACTTTTCCTTTGAAGTCGCCCTCACTTAAGAGATTGAGGGGTTTTGGGATGTGACTTTTGTGTCAACCACTTGTTGTTCACCATCGCTAGCCTCCACTGAATCATGTGATTTCTTAGTGTTGCACCCGGAGGTGACATAAGGCAAAGCAGAAGAGGGGTAATCCTGAATGGACTGCATGGTATGGCCATGTGGGATAGGGCGAATAAGGCGAGACAACACCTCATCTGCGTTGCTGGCAGTATCAATAATGATTGGCTCCCCTAAAACTTGGTGGAGGTAAGTATCCTTGGGTATGGTGGCTTCATCTACTTCCCCAACGTTTAGGTGATCAGGGACCTCCACTTCCATGGGAGCTCCCAGCAAGTAGTACCCAATGTTATCGTAACCCCCTCAGAGTCAGCCTCAGGGGTATTTTCAACCATGGGCAAGGTTGTAATTGAAGTGGGGGAGACAGCCACGAGAGGCGGGGTAATCAACTTCACTTTAACTGGAATTTTTACAGCCCCAGTAGTTCTGGAGGATATACCATTAGAGCGCACACCTATTGACTGAGCTAAAGGAGGAACCACAGTAGGGATCTCCACTTTGCATGAATGAGGAATGTCCGGTTTAAGTTGCACCAAAGCAGCAGGTTTGGTAGGGAGGATAGGCACAGGTGGCCTCACCTCCAACGGTTCAGCAGGCTCCAGCTCATCTAAAGGAATATAAGCGACGTCTAACAAGGCCTCTTTTATATCACGGAAAGTTGTGAAGTGGCGCTTCACTGATATGATATGCCTGGTGAAAGAGGGTTGTGAAGCTAACCCTGTTAATATGGCAGCGATGGCGTCATCCAGGGTAAGCAGGTTAGATGTAGCCAACCTTTGAGCAGTGAGATAGAACCGCTTAGCAAAATTAGAGAGGGTTTCACCCTTGTGCATGGCAATGCGCAAGAAAGCCTGTTTTCCCTGTATAAGCTTTTCTCGGATCTGAATTCAGCCAAGAGGGCCTTCTTGACATCTGGACAGGTGTGCTGAGGATCCAGGTGAGGGACAATCAACTCTTGAGCTTGGCGGCTTAAACAGGGAAGAATGTACTGAACTTTTTGTTTGTCAGTGGCGCCATCCATCGCAGCTTCATAAACGTACAAGAAGGAGTCAACACTCCCTTCACCAGGGGTGCATCTGTCCTTTATTGGTAATTTGAACGGCCGCTACTCTAGCTCTTTAGATGGGAGAAAGAGCTGGCTAGTTGCTTCTCGAGAGCAACCAATCATAATTCAGGAGAGCTGTTCACGTTGACAGCCTCCATTGCCTTGATACTTTATTGAAGTATTCAGGGGATTTGACCCCTGTAGTGAGCACCAATTTGTGGGATCCGCCAATGGATGCCACAAATAATTTCTCAGAGTGAGAATCTTACTTTTTAATAAAAGTATAAAATAATGTTTTATTATAGGCTTTATGTTTTTTTTATTATTTTAAGCGGTCAAAACCAGGAAAAGGTCCTTTTCTTGATACTAGTTTTTCCTATTTAAACTAGTTCAAATTTCAAGACCATCAATGTTTGAGGCAAAAGAATGTAAAGCTCATTTATCTAGATTAGGTAATATAGGATTTTGGCCTATCAGATCGAAGATAAAATTTTTGAGGCAAAACTGACCCATGCAGTAACAATTTGATGAATTGAATCCAATCATCAGTGAGTAAAATCTTTGCACCTCAGCGGTGGTAAGACTTGGATGGTAATAATTGGGTAATTTGGTGGTGGTCAGACCCAGATGGTAATGATTGGCTAATTTTTACCCTATCATTATCTAGTAAAATCTTTGCACCTCAGCGGTGGTTGGACTCAGATGGTAATGATTGGTTAACTTGCACCCAATTATTGATGGGTAAAATCTTCTCTCCTCGCGGAGGTTCAGATCCATGCAATATTGAACTCCTCAAATTTGGCCAAGAAGCTGGAGTAATCTTATTGTTAGTATTTATTTTTTAAGCCAATTTTTGTGATAAATTGTATTTTTTCATTGGTTAGGATTCCACTGAAAATCTGCTAAGGTCTTTTCACCGTGGATACTCATATCATTGATATCCACAATATTATTTGTTGATCAGGCAGAAGATGGGCCAATCATAATAGCAGATTTGGGAGCACTAATACTTTCAACATTCTTTTCCTTAAGTTGAAAAGGAGAATGTCAGACATTTGGCATCAATCAAACCCTGGCCAACCAAAAACAGGCGTTCATGGGTATCCAACTGTTAAAAGAGAGAAAGCTCCAGGGAGTTTGCCAGCCACTTTTACGCTCAAGAACAACCATTAGTCATTATAAATTGTATCACCCTGGATGATGCTATTACCACCATAGCTTCTGCGTTGGGATCCTACCCTGAGGTTCAGATGCATATTATTGGACAGAAGAATGGGTTTACCTGCATTTGAGAGATCAAGGAAGTGCTTAATGAGATCCCTGAGTCAACTTTACACTCTAAAGCTACATTTACAGGCTCCTCTAACCGTCCTAGAGTCCATGTGGTCAAAAATCAGAAAAGTCCTTGACCTCAAATCACATACTGTAATGGTTTCAGACACAGTGCCAAGACCTATTGGAAACAACTTGCCGAGGAGGTGGGAAAAGGGCTGTTAGCTTGAAGTACGAGGCACTTCATGCTGACATTCCTACCCAGCCTCAAGAATCCTCCATAACTTCAATGAACTGGGAGCTATCATACCTGGAGAAGAAGTTTCAGTATTCAATGATAATAAAGAAATTGATACTTCTTACTCTTCTTCTGATGACTCTCCTATGTTCTCACGCTGCCCCCAGTTTGGAAGCCTGGTTAGCCGGGTTGTAGTTTGAGTTTATAAAATTCCAGTCCTTGACATAGTCAACAGTATCTCCACCGTGAACGTCATATCATTTAAGCTAATGAAGCGCGTCAAGATCGCTCCAGATTTGCCACACTATATGAAGTATGGCATGGCTGGCCCTCAATTTACCTGATCTATAGGGGCTTATTCCTCACTACCATTGCAGTCTGGAAAGCTTGCTGTAAACACCCCCACTGTCACGCTGGATAAAACTAGCTATGACCTGCTCCTTGGGACTCAGTTCCTTTGAGACTATTCAGCTGTACTCCATTATGATGGCGGCTTTCTATTCCTACTAGGGCATTGGGTCCCTCTAATCTTTGAGACCTCTCGTGATTCTAAAACTGAGGTCAAAGCCTGAGACTGTCTACTGGAGAGTGAAGGCTGTATTGATCAGCTCAAATATCACATTAGGGGCTCCTGAGTCCGCTTGCCCCCTTCTGCTGTTTATAGGAAAGAGGGCATGCCGATCTACTTACCTAAGGTGACTACGATACCTCCAAAGTCCCAAGTCGTTGCCAACACCTGGGTCCATTTCAACATCCCCTAAGGATACCTATTGGAAATTTGAGGCCTAGACAACCCATCCATGAAAGAAGGTGCTAACCTGCATGGGGATTTTAGATCCAGATTATGACATATCTATACCAGTGTTGTTGGCCAACCTTACTGACGAACCCAAATTAGTAGGTCCTAACAGTCCTGCTGCCTATGTCCACCTTCTACCGGGGGAGGCTATTGCTGATGTCCAAAGCTTTGAGGACTTAAGAGATTTTGGCTTTGAGGCACCTCCATTGGTCAGCCTGGTCAACACCAATGTCAGCAAGGACCTCTTGGACGACCAACAACATAAAGCTCAAGAGTTGTTGGAGGAGTATTTGGACCTATTATCAGCCTCAACCTATGACTTCAGAAGAATGAATGGAGTCCTACATCATATGGAAACTGGGGACGCTCCCACCTTCTGGTCCTGACCTTACCAAAAAACAAGGTTGAAGAAGCCCAGGTGGCAGTGGAACTCAAAAAACTACTTTACGCCGGACTCCTGGTGCCATCATGTAGCCCTTGGGCCTCTCCTCTTATGCTGGTTAAGAAGAAGGATGGCAGCCACTGGGTGGTGATGGACTACCAATGACTTAAATCCATCACCAAGAAGAACAGTTATCCTCTGCCCTGAATTGACGATTCCCTCCATCTTCTTGCTGATCCCAGTACTTTTCCTCCATGGACCTTGCCACAGATATTGGCAGGTTGAGCTCGCACCTAAAGATTGAGCTAAGTGCGTGCTCATAGCCAATGAAGGACTATTTGAGCCCACAAAGATGCCCCAGGGCCTTTGTAACGCCCCAGCCACTTCTCAACGTGCCATGGGCGGGATCCTTGGGGAATTGAAGCTTTCATTCATCCTCATCTACCTAGATGACATTACTGTCTTCTCACAAACCTTTAATGGGCACATCAAGCATCTCAGGGAAGTCTTCAATTGGCTATGGAAGGCTTCCATAAGGCCTTTTCTTTTGAAGTGCTCTTTCTTCCAATCCGAACTGATGTTCCTGGGACACAAAGTTTCCAAGGAGGGCATCCAGCCTATACTGGACAAGGTCGACGTCATAGAAAGAATGTCACGCCATAAAGCTTAAGGGATATCCAGGTATTCCTAGGCATGTTGGGCTATTATTGTCAGTTTATCCCATAGTTGCTAACCTAGCCAAGCCATTGTTCTACCTCCTGCAGAAGAATGTGCCATTCGAATGGTGTCCTGATCAAGAACAGGATTTTAATGCCTTAAGAACTGCTCTATGTACAAAACCCATTCTAGCCCACCCACGCTTTGACAAACCCTTCTTGTTGTTTATGGATGTAAGTGATGTTGCCATCAGGGCTATCCTAGCCCAACATGATGAAAACTAAGCTGACCATCCTGTGGCCTATTTTAGTAAGACGCTGAGTAAAGCTGAACAGAACTACAGCGTTACTGAGAGGGAGTGCCTGGCTGTCTTGCTAGCCATCAAACATTTCCAGCCTTATCTCTACAGTACTCATTTTACTATTGTTACAGACCACTCCTCGCTCCAGTGGCTCCAGCAAATGAAGGACCCAGATGGCCAACTAGCCAAGTGGGATTTATGACTACAGAGCTATGATTTCACTATAGTCCATTGTGCAGGCGCAATTCACCAAAATGCTGACAGCCTCTCCAGGATGCCAGTGCTAGAAGCTTTGGCCACTTGGGGAGGACGGACTATACAATCTAATAGTCTGACCTGAGCAGTGAGAGCTGGAAACTCCCTAAGGTCCAAGATAAACTCTGAAGGATGACTTGAGACACTAAAATAAAGATGGGCTGCTTTACAAGAAGGTCAATAAGAAGTGGCTCCCTTATGTCTGCCCCTCCTCCCAAGCTGCTGTTATTCTAGAGGGCCACTCTACTGTGGGACATGGGGCGTTAAGAAGGCTAATGAATGGCTGAAGTCATGATGTTACTTGGACCAAATGGTAATAACCATCTAAGAGGTCTTGGAGGCATGTATAACTTGCTGATCTCAAGACTGAGCCAATCCTCAATTTCAACACTTGGTTGTCACACCAACTGGGCCCTCTAAAGTAGTTAGCATTGATGTCTTGGGCCCTCTTCCCACTGGGTTGCATGGCCATAAATATACTATCCTAGCCGTGTACCACTTACCAAGTGGGTTAAAGCGATTTCATCCCAGCTGCCACTGCCAAAGCCACAGATCTCTTCCTTGTTTGATTCATTTTCACCAAGCATTGGTGCCCCCAAACCTTGCTTTCTGACAATGGGTTGAACTTTACTTCACAGGTAGTACAAGAATTTACCTCGTTATTTGGCACTACCCAGAGTTTCGCTGCCCTTAATACTCATCTACTAATGGGGCGGTAGTGTGCTATAACAGAACTCTTACTTCCATTTTATGAAAATTGGCCACCTCAGATCCTGCCTTTTGGAACCACTACCTACCCAGAACTTTACTTGCCTACAGGTTAAGCTACCACCTAGTTAATAAGATGTCCCATTTGAAGCCCTATATGGGCGTGCACCTCAGCTACCAAGTAGCGTTCAGCCATTGCTCAAGACCTCCACAACTGGGAACTCCAACTTAACTATGAGGGCCTTATCTGAAGAAATTGTCCAGCTTCAAGCCCTAGCCACACAAGGCATCATCACCACTACAGGAAGAGAGAAATCCCAATATAATCTTGGCTGACCCTCCTTGCCAACTTTCAAATTAGGTGACCTTGTTCTCTGCTATCACCATTGACCTGGAGGCTGACAAAATAAGCTAGATGTTTTTTGGTCTGGACCCTATAAGGTCATTTATAAGGTGAAGTCTGAGTACTACATTGCTGATGTCAACCAGGGGACCATGGTCAATTGGGTGCATGGCTGGTTTCTTCAGCCGTATACCCCCATCCAACAGGATCTTGAGGGGGGCGTTGTCAGGATTTGAGATAATGAGCAAATCAAATTCTCCACTTCTGAATTGAGCCATAATGAGTTGACTCTCAAACCTATCCGCACAAAAACGACTTTAGGATTCTCATCCCCAATTCCTGAGTCACTTGGGGCAGCGTTTCCACCAATCTAGTCAGGTGGGCAGCAAAATACAATGAGGATGCTCATGAGGTGGTCAATCTGGAAGACCAGAAAAGATCGTGAATGGATGGGGCCATGATGATCCTTGAGGCACCATGTCCCAACTCACCCTATAAATATCAACACCTTTTAACCTAATAAAAATTCAGTATTCTAACCATTTTTCCGTTTACTTCTCAACCCTTTTGCAAATTTGCAGCTTTGAGCCACTTTGGACCTCGGTGACAGTCTAGAGAACTGAAATGCTGACACCATGAATTTAGACTTTAAAATTGTTTACAGGCATAAATTACCACCAGGCACTCTTGCTATGTTACAATATTTTCTTTCAGCTGGCAACTGGGTTCTGCTCACATATGCTACTGGATGTTTTTCCCCGTTGTCATTCACTTGACTTAGAATGGCTCTAATTGCCATTAATGAGGTATCTGCTTATGATTTTCCAAACTAAAATCGGTTTTTTCAACACTGAGCTGCTCATGAGATAGTTTTGGAGCTTACCAAAAGACTTCTGTGTCTCATTGTTCAACACAAATCCCTTTTTTTAAATCTTTTAATAAGTGGAATACAGTTTTGGTAATCCTAGATAAATCTTTGATGAGTTGGTGATAGCATCCAACCATTTACATAAAACTTGAATAGCTGAACGCTTTTCAGGATCACATCCATTTGATAGCTTCTATCTTCATTGGTTGTGGCTGTAATCCATCAGAGTTAATACAAACCCTAGGTACCCGATCTATTTAAAAAAGAGTGGCATTTTACCAGCTTAATTTTCAGATTCACCATTGCCAACAACTTAAATACTTCCTTCAGATGCTCCAAGTGATCGGTGAAGGTCCTTCTAAAGACGTTGATATTGTCTAAGTATACCATCACGAAGAATGTCTTCAAATCACTGAGTATTGAATCCATAGCCTGCTGGAATGTTGTTGGCACGTTGCATAAAAATTCGGGGCATTCTGGTTGGCTGACACAACCCCTACACAGACATTTCATGCATTTTTCCTGTTTTCTTTTAGCAAATTGATTTGCCAATAGCCTAAAATCAGGTTTATAGCTAAAAAGTATTATACCTCCACAAGGCGATCAAGCATGTCATTGATTCATGGCAGTGGATAGTAGTCTTTTTTAGTGATCTATTTTAGTCAGCAATAATTGATCACTACTCAATTTGATTTGTCCTTCTTTTTCATCAGGAATATTATTTTAGCCCAGGACTCAATGACGGAACAAGTACACCATGCTCCACTAGTTTGCTAATTTCATTGCTGACCTCAGCTTCAGCAGCTATTGACCTTTGGACAGGTCTCATCCTTATCAGTGGATAATCCCCAGTATAAATTTTGTGGAGTACGTTTTTACACATCCCAAGTCATGATCATTATGAGCAAATATCTCCAAATATTTTTTGAATAATAAGAGAACATCTTCTTGCTGATTTTTGTTTAAATTGGCTAGCTGCTCACAATCTTCTAAAACATTGACACTTTCAGTAGTTTCTGCTGGCAAGCACATTTTGGAAAATGACCCAAAATTGTGAAATTAACTAAGTAATGCCTTCAGGATCAAAAGCAGGTATGCAATGATTTGATTCTTTTTAAATTTCATTGGCTTCTTTCCCATATTGGCTAAGAGCACACATTTTTCTCCGTGGTTAGGCATAATGATCCCTGGTGCCACTCATGGCTCAGTCCTCTATTTTTATTTAGGCTGACAAAAGTCCTATATGGTAGTTCTGGGAGTTTTATTGTTAGCCCTGTGTTAACTACAAGTTGAGCTCTCAGTGGAATAGTGTTTATCAAATTCATCCTTAAAAACATTCTGTGATTCTCCATAATTTCCATAAGCATTGCTCTCTGTTTTCGTCCAAATAATTTATATTGAATGGGTATTATTCCATCATTATAAAAAAGGTTGACAAAATTATTTCTCTCCATAAGCGGGGTCTCTCCCTTCCACTGGTACACTAAAGGCAATGTCTGCCTCAATATTGTCAGAGTGTTTTCTTCTAATTCTCATTACACCCCATACTTCCTCAGGAACTCCATCCCAATAAGTATATTTTAATTTAAACTGGCCAGCACTATAACGTGAGCTGAGGGTGGTTAGCCTGTCAGGTAAAACCGTTTCCTCCCTAGTGCAGGTTTTTGAGTTTGAAACCTGTAATGGCAAAAAAAATTCTTGGTGTAGTATATTTGTCCCAAGGTCAACCCACCTCAAATACTTATAGTGTGAGCTGACATCAATAGCAATCTAAACCAAAGTGGTAGTGCACTATAGGCTCCACATGAGACGGTGATGTCTGGTCCAGCTGTACCATATGATTTTTGATGCTTCAAATCTGATGAGATCTTCATGCTTTCACTAAATTGGTGAAACGATGTTTATTGATACTCCACTATCAATTATTTCTTGTACTTTTTCCTATTGACTGGAATATTGGCATATGTACACTCCAAGTACTGAAATAAAGTATTTACTAAAAGGATTGTAGCATTATATGACAGATCAAGAGTGTAAATTATTTTAGCAGATAAATCAAGGAATGAACCCTTATTTGTGCTGATAGTTAAGAAAACGTTCGCCTCATCCAACTTCATTTTAACTAAGTCTTAAGGCTCTCAGCAGATCTGCTTTTATCCGCTAACTGTTGTGCATATGGTCAAGAAACCTCCTTAACAATTTTGGGGTCGATCCCCATAGCTTTGGCTTAAGTTATCGCGTTGACATCCATGTTGACCACTTGATGGAGCAATCAGGCGCGTCATCTTCCACAAATAGATCAGAGATATTAATATCATCACTCATTATATCAAGAAAGACAGGTTTATCAGCAGTACTAGAACGTTTTTTTGTCTAGACTGCTGGTTCTTTATCTCTACTCTAGACTGGTTTCCTTGGTATGATTGAGATTAATAATAACTTTTGATTTTTTGTCCCAACACTGGGCAATTACATGGCCAAGCTTACCACATTGGAAACAGCTTTTTGACATTTTAGTCCCTCGTTTTTGAGCTTCAGGTTTATCTCCAGTCACGAGTTTGACTCTCAGGCTCTTTAGAGGGTTCAGAAAATTTGAAAATATTACAAGCCTTTGTTTGAATCACTTTAAAGGTTTGATTGGGAGCTTTAAAAGTAGCTCAAAGCATCTTCATATGGTCCACCATTTGCAAGGTCATTGTTTGTGTTCTAGTGCAGCCGCTATAATCTGAGGCAGTTTGCAGCAGGGCCAAAGTGCCGACTGCATGGCTATGCGCTCATCAAAGTCAGTAAGCATTTTTGCTCAGCCAAGATCTGGGACTCTTGGTAAAAACTATTGGAAAAACTAGTCAGGGTCTCATCCTTGCGGAATCATACACCCTTAATTCCTGTTTGCAATTTGCCATATATTTAGGACTTCAAAACTCCAACATGATTACTGCTTTTGCCTCAGTGTATGACCAGTTGTCCCTAAGGAGGTGAGGTAGCACCAAATTCTGGCAATCAGTGATAAACCAGTTCATTACTGTCACTGCTTTCTGATATTCTGCATAACTGAACATTATAACCTCAAAGAGATGGTGTTGGGAAGTTGATATGACTGGATGATACACTACCCATATCAACAGATCACAAGGAATCGAGATGAGTCTTGAGATTTATGAAAAGGGGATACACAAATTATAATTGAGCAAAATGAGAACATTTGGCAAACCGAGAGGAATCACGCTGAGATTCTATATGAACGAGAGCAACTCAAAAAAGGAAGAAGAATAGAAGATACCAAGCGAAGGATGCATCCAGCTGGGGAATTGAGGTATAAAGAGCCTGATGGAAGATTAAAAGGATATAGTCTTTTATGAGGAAGAAGAAGCGCAGAATGGTCTGCGAGACATTTAAAAATAAAGGAAGAAATAAGGGGAAATAGCTTTATGTATATTTTATTTAGTTTTATTATAAGAATTGATGATCCTCATATCATTCAATTGGGTTGCTCAGTGGCTATACCTTGTGCAAAACCAACTCAGTGACAGCGGACCCAGACGCCAAGAAATTAATAGATGGAAAAACGCTGGGGCGTTATCCCAGCGAAAGGTGAATTTCAGTGTATTCCAAAACTACTCAGTTGCTCCACTCACTGCAGATTCCTTCTCAGTAACTCGATTAACCATACATGTGGCTTCAAGAGACATTTCTGATACACCACCAAATGATTTAGGAATATTTTGGGGTAGAGGTGTATTCTCAATTGGGGGTTTGTATGTCTTTTCATCAGCTTCATTTGCATTAATTTTGTGCACAATCACAATTGTGATTTTCTAATTCCTCGATATACTTTATCAATTTCGCCATATCCATATAAAAATTTTGGATGCATTCTCAGTCCGCTTCACATTTGGTTTTTTGGAATAAAGCTTCTTTAATGAGTTCACCCTCTTTCTGCTTCAAAGAGGCAACTTTTCACACAGGTCGTTATTCACATTCCCATCTTGTTTGAACATTTCTTCCGCTTTGGTTACACGCTCCTCCAAGGTATTGATATCAGCATGAGATGCTGAGCTAAGCATGTTATGTTTGATGGTCTGCATCTCCATCCAGAGCTTCCAAAGCTCATTTTAAGACATTATAGATTGAAATTGGCTTTTGACAACTCAATTACCCCTGTAGTGAGCAAATTGTTAATATCAGGGCTGCTTTGATTGTATCTCGCTTCTGATCAATGATATTAACTGCACAGATCCTTGACCAATTGCGTTGATTAAATGAAATAGATAAACTGGGGCAATAATAGTATGAAGACTAATATTGAAGTTGATTGACTAAAATCTACGTTAAATAAAGGGTCCAATTCCAAAGAGTTGCTTCTTCCTTCTGAAATATCTTAAACTGGTAGGGAACACTTCCCTTTTCTCTTCATTCAGATCCAAGCGGAGATCTGATAACACAACAACATAAGGATATCCAAACCTTGCACTCTTATCACAAAAGTAAGCCATACAACTTATGTATAAACAACTAAGTTATTATCAAGTTTATATCTATTCTTATTGTTTATTTATGGGAATTTTATATTTTACTTGGCGCATGGCTTTTCAGCTGCCCAATGGGGATTAAATGGTTCCTCAGATAGTTTGACCCTTGATTTTTACTTCCAAATAATGGTGGGTATGTTTGCCTTGATTTTTCTTAGGTAGTGTAATCATTGATGTTTGGCAACCAATAATAGTCTCAGGAGCCAGACACTTATTGATTCAGGTCTTGTTGCCTGATGACAAGTATACCACCAAAACAAGCTTTAAAAACGCCTAGCAAGTTTAGACAACTCCCCAACCATTAAATCAGAAGATTCCTCATGATAGTTTAATTGTCAGGTGTTACTCCCTAATCAAATCTCTGTTAAATATTGTTAATTATGATCTCTGATGAAAATACAAATTAAACTAAGCATTGAATCCCTTTAATTGATTAAATACAACTGATAATTTAGTTGCCATTGTTGCTAAAATTTAAGATTGAAAGATTACAATATTCAAGTTGATTAGTATGCTAGTGGGATGGATAATGTGATCACCTGAAATTCCAACACCTGATTTATCATCACTTCATTCAGCAGGCAACTTAAAGCGCATATGGCCAGGGCATGGGGATCTGTCCTACAGGGTATCAAATGGATTTACCACATTCAATTTCAAAGGGTTTGATCCCCCAATTTATTTGGATTTTTCGCCTTATTGGCGCAATCCAAAATTATCATTGGAGTTGGATCCCCAATTGATTAAGATTCTTCACCCCTTTGGCGGATCATGACATTGGTGCTGGAGTGACTTAATCATCATTACCCTTTGGCCAGCATCCTCTTCCCACCGCGACCTCAGCACACACTTCCCCAATTTGCTTAATGAGTTTGCTTATGGTTGAATAGGGAGGGATTGGAGGTACCTTCTAAGGATAGGCCATCACCCACCGTTTGTCCACCACTTGGGCGATATAGCCCTGGGTGATAAGGGGGCAGCCACCTTTTTTGGACCCTTTTTTTGTGTGGAAAGGGAACTACTCACAGTTGAGGTGCAGGGGATTATCCCTCATACTTAAAAATGCATCGTGATAACTTGGTTGTATAGGAAGTGGGAGATGGGGTTTGCAATGTACGTCTTGACTGTGGAGGCCTCAACCCAATTGGCGAAGTGTTCAATTGTGACTAAAATAAACTTGAACCCTCTGGATACAGGTGGCAAAGGTCCTATAAAGTCAATCGAGACATTACAGAAAGGTGCTATGGAGTATAGATGTGAACTTGAATTGCTTCTCCAGCGGGCAAAACATGCATAAGGTATGCACAATTATAAGACTTGGTGCACTTCTTCTGACATGCACTCCCTTAGAACCTCTCTTTAAGGTATACCAGCGTTTTTTTAAAAATATTTCATTGCCCACGTGCTTGTGAGCCTCCATTACTAACTACATGCAATTTCTAGGCTGGATATATGAGTATCACTTGTTTTGTATCTTCTTCTGTAAATTTCCATCAACATGCCAGGTGTCTTTGGAACATCTCCGCAAGAAGCTCTTGACTTCCTATGTCTCGTTTTGTAAGGCCTCTTCAGGTAGCTCAATTAAGTCGTAGAGGCATTTTCTCTCAGGTGCTTGCAAACGGAACACTGGTAATATTGACTAGCTCTCACATTAAGGTGTTTATCTCTGGCTCAATGTATGATTTTAGAATCATAACCTTGGTGGAGTAAAGCCCAATGGGCAAGGCGTCCATTGGGATCCTTCATATTTCTTAACCACTAGAGAGACACATGATATGCGACCACCTTAACGTGTACCTCATACAAATAAGCCTAAATTGTTTGCCTGATCTGACCACCACCAGGCATTTGTGTTAGGTGACCTTAAAGTCTATGCTTTGTTAAAATCTTTAAGTGGTACTTGATCGAGTGGTCCACCCATCCTCATCCAGTTGTGCCATTATTGCGCCAAGTCCCACATCACTGGCGTTGGTATACAGGCAGAATGTCTTGTTGAAGTCCAGATAGGCAATATTGGTGCCTCTACCAATTGTGCCTTTAACTTCACAAAGGCCTGCTCCTGCTCCAAGTTCCACTCAAACTGCATCTTTTAGCAAGCAGGTATGTGAAGTACACCACCAAGACCACGAAATGGGTGATGAACTGCAAGTATTACCTCACCATTATGAGGAACACTTGGATATCCCTCATGCTCCATGGTGACTCCATTGCCACAAAAAAATTCACTTTCCTGTCTTGAGATTTGATTGTGTTAGGGATGATCTCATGCCCTAGGAACTCTAACTGCCTCTTTAGGAAGGTACATTTGCTTCATTATAACTTAAGATTAGATGCGCACAGCTGTGTAAGGAGCTCCAGAGGTGCTTCAGGCTCTCTTGAAACATCTGGTTGAATACTGTAATGTTGCAGAGGTATATTGTCACATTTGATAATTTGAAATTGCCAAAAATATGATACGTTGTGCGATGGAATATAGCAGGGGCGTTGCAGAGCCCCTGTGACATCCTTGTGGGCTTAAACAAAATATGGATGCTGACCAGGGCGCACTTCTCATGATCCTTGGTTGAAGGCTCCATCTTTCAGTAGCTGCTGGCTAGATGCATCGCTGAAAAATATTTTTAGCTGCCCAAGAGGTTCAAATTATCATAGATGTGCGGTAGTGGGTATGAGTCATTCTTGGTTATCTCATTTAAGTGGTGATAGTCCATGACTACTCTTAGGTTCCATCCTTCTTAGAACCGACAACAAGCGAGATGCCCATGGCTCTTTGACAATCCAATCAGCTCTGCTTTGGCTAGTTGGTTGAGATCTTGTGCAATAACTACATCTTATGCTTTTGAGCGGCATTAGGGTTTAAACTTAAAGGGTATAGCGGTACTAATATTCATCTTCTGGTTCTCGCACTAGCATAGACTATAATCGTTGAAGATGGTACTGAAAATGTTACTAAACTCTTCCAAAAGTTCAAGCTCCTTCTGCTGCTTAAGGTCACATCCCCAAACATGAGCTCGTTAAAACTCCCCTATTGCATGGACAGATCTAATCTCTTGGAAACTGGTCAATCAGGCCAGTGATACAACTTGTCCTTTTTCAACTCAGATTAGTTAATTAGTGATCTTTTACAACACAATGTTTAACTCTCCAGTGTATGGGTGTCAGAATCCTGAGAGTACTCTAGGCTCTTGTTTGCAGATTCCGTCGCAGTTGTATACTTACAATATGCTGTCAGGAAGAATCTTCACGCTAATCAACAGGGTCATCCTGCGTTGATCCCATGGTCAAATCTTATGGTTTTGCTAGCGCTCAGCGGGAGTTCTTCCTCTGTGCAAACGGTAGGTGGTAGCTGCTTTACAACTTTCTCAGATAAGATGTAATAAATGATGTAGATAGATTGACCTGTTTCAACTAAGCACGTACAGTACTTCCATGGTTTAACATCCTTTCCTTAAACACCAGTGGACTTTAGTAGATCAAAATGCTCAAAATGCTAGTTTTGAAATCAATCTTTGCCCCAAACTCCCTTAGAAACTGTATTTAATTAAGAAGTCATAGTGGTAAATGTCCAAAACCAATACCGGTGCCATCAAGACCATGCGACCAAAGCATAAGGATAATGAAGAATAAGCTTTTAGAGCATGGGTAACATCAGGTCCTGTGGTGCAGTACTTCACATTGTAGTCATTGATATGAATAAATTTCAGATTTTCATGAGTTTTGATGAGATGATGTTAACTGGAGCCCCGGTTTCCAGTACTGCCAAAACGCCACCTTCTGGATGATTAATTCCTCTTTTATTACACACTTTCTGAAAGGGGTTCCAGTGGTGAGACATCATTAGCTAATTTATCAAACTGTCTCAGAGCAGTAGCGCTCATATTAGCCTTGACAGTATCTTCGACATCCAGTGCCAAATTCTTGAAGGTAGCCATAACTAACTGCTATCATTCTTCAATAGAATAAATGACCCAGGTTGGATGATTCGCTTGCAAAAAATAGGGATTTCTTGATGTAGATCTGGTAGTGCTGTGGTATCATCTAGCATGCACAGCCACTGCGCTAGGTGCCCCTAACATGTAGTATCCTGTGCCAGCCAAATCGTCATCTTCTTGGTCATCTTTACCCTCAGTGTGGAAATCCAACAAATTCTCTGCGTTGGGGGTATCCTCTTTTATGGGGAATGTGTCTTTTCAGTGGAAAGTAATGGATAATCTTGATAAAAATGCACAGGTTGGTGATACTTGCTGCAGGTAAACTTTCAATGAGGCAAGTTAAGGCGGTTTGGTACTCCTATTAATTGGTTTATCACCATGTCATTGGCGACATAAATGGCCTTATTACCTTTTCAAGGGGAGGTGTAAGTCCCATTGCCTTATATTCAGCTTTGTACATTCCCTGTACATCAAGTAATGCTTCCTTAAGCACCTTGAGGGAGTTGCACCCTTAACTACGATTCATGAATCTTAAGGTTAAGATGCATCTCCAATAAACTCAATAGGACGATTTTGTGACAAGCAAATTCATAGTTCCTGTGGTACATAGCTATTGAGCCTTGAGGCATTATTGAGAGGCATAATATGCGGCTGACTCATTCTTTTCCATTTTCATCAAGAGGAACTCTTATTTCATATCCTTGACGTCTTGTTCACTACTGAACTCTGAGAGGAGAATATTCTTCATTTTGGTCAAATATAGTTTAGGTCGTAGTCTTGCACTAAGGATCTCCTGAGCATAATGGCTCCTACTCCATTGCATGATGAGAGCCTTCAGGTGATCACTAGCGCCATCCATGCTGTTCTCATACATCTGAGGATACCCACAATTGTTCCTTCTCTAGGAAAAACATGGTTTTAAGGTATGGTTCAAAGTTGGGATCCTAGTTTATTAGGATTGGCGAGCATAATGGTCGGCTGAGTAGCAGTTCTGAATGGGTGTGGTGAATTCCTTTGAGTGGCACACATAGGTGCTTCCAATCAATTTATAGGTCAAGTAGGTAGGCTCCAGTACAGTATGAATTTGTGTCTTCAGATCTTCTATACTCTTGTCAATTGCAAAAAAACCATGTTGTCATGCTGTTCCAAGCATCTCCATATTCATTAAAAGTGGCGATGGATTTGCTATTCTATTTTTTGAGAAATACAAGTCTTATCTCGAATTTTTAAGTGTAGCTTCCAACTTGATAATAAAGATGGTCCTCTCAAAATAGGTAGTGAGGCAGAGCGTGCTCTTCTGACGGTCTCCTTGAAATTCTCATGATCTTTGCACAAATCATGCAATTCAAATTCCATGGTATAGAGTATTGAACGGATTGTATCTTCTCCCTCACCAGAAGCTCAGAGTAATCCTCTTTGTTATATAATTCCATATCTGTTTAATCATCAAACTTTTCACGAGAACTCTCATGATTGTCACTAGGACCTGATGACGCCATCCCTGTAGTGAGAACCGCAGTCAGCTCGCTGATCTTGGCTCGCTTAACATGTGAGGCTGACTTGCTACTTAGGGGGTCTAATCCGCGCATTTTAGGCACCAGCCAACTTCTGTTAAAATCAAAATCATCCTCGTAGAGCAAATTCTTCTCTGATGCTACCCCTTGTAGCATCAATTGCTTTAGTAAACTCTTTGTGCCCATGGAAAAACTCTTGTAGACACTCTTAGCATAAACAATTTACGTTGGCCCTCAAGACTCAATGGAAGTCAATCCAACCTCTCCCTTGGCAGCTAAGCTCTAAGGTACCATGATAGATAGTGTAATATTCCAAACAGTGCAGTTCTCAGATTGGATACTGTATTCTGTATATTTGATTAATCCCAGACTGGTTAATGGTAATTACTAACTTGATACATCTATAAGTGCAATTGGAAGGATAAACTTGAGACTTTTTGAAGAGTTTTTAATTAAAATAAAAAGTGAAGTATTTTTTACTTCAATAGATATCCAAGATATAAAAGTGAGTAGAATATTGAAAAGTAATTTTGAATTTGGGGCTCAATATTAGGATTTTAAAAAGCACCTACTTAGATGTCTTTTGACTGCCGCATTAGTCACTTCGTCCATTTGGGCTAATTCTTGATGCCACAAGCTCTGTCACAGTAGTTATCCTTGAGCCCAGATTTTCAGGGGCCTTTGTACTAGTCCCCACTTCTGGTTTTAGGCCGTTAAATTCTCTGCTGATATTGTTTGATTATCAAATTTGGTATTAAATTCTTGACAGTAGGTTTGGGCAATAGCGCTCCTTTAATGTACTTCACATCATGGTTTTGAGAAACTCTCAAAATTAGCTCATTACCAGATTTGGTAATATTCACCTTCAACCCTAAGATGCTCTCATCAGCATAATTTGGCGTGCTCATTGTATTGTCATTTACGAAAACAAATTATATTCAGCCCCCTGAAGGCATATAAGGGGTTTATTTTCATAGGGAATTTTGATGGCATTTTCGTCTTCATATATTAAATCCTCTAACTTGGCAGGGTGAAAAGTTCTCTTGATGTCATACTGACTTTGATAAAAATTTTTATTGATTTGCCACTTCTATAAAAGGGCCTTGTTCGCCCCTATCTGCAATGGGCTGGTTGCCTGTACCACCACTGTTCTTGGGAAAAAATTATAATCATTCCGCTGGTTGAGGAATGACCTTATGCACCATTTGTGGCCTCATCTGTGACACAAAGTATCAACATAAAATGTCTTTTTAAAAAAGTAAAACTATGGATGAAGATGTGCTTACTGGTTCAATGATAATGTGTCTGTGGCAAAAATAGAACTGTGTAAGTCAGTGGCACAAATTCCATCCACTCTTTTTTTTTCTTGCATACCTTTTAGCATGTTTAAACTATGATAATCATATTGTGATAAAAATTAGTCATTTTTTGTAAATTTTGCTATAGGGTATATAAGCCTTATGTAAATCTGGGTTGGTTTATTACTTTTGGGCCACCATCCTTTTTGTTAGTGGTTCAAAGCATTTTTATAGGCTGTACTTTGAAACTCACCAAGGTCAGGATTGAGATTATTGGCTATATCTTATTGTAACAAAAAATTAATATATTAAATATGGTTCAGAGGTCTCTAAAGTCTTTCTAAATTTATCAAGTAATACTATATGGGAAGTAATTTATTAGTAACAAATTAGTACTATATAAAGTACTAGGAGAAAATAGTGATCATGATGAGTAATAGGTGAATACAATGTGTTAGGTTGATAGTAAAATCAGTAATGTGGGAGATAATGACACATTCCCAGGTTTAGATTTAAATGCAATCAGGACTCATTATCCAAGGCTGTACTTAGATTCATATTAGTAACAATGATTATTGGTTTTATTATCTTCCATTTAAAAACAGCTAGTGAGGCATAATAGTTGACATAAGGTTTTATTTGGTGCAAGTGATAAGTTAAGCATTAGATAGAGCATCGTTTCTTAATACCCATATGATTACAAGTTAAATTGGTTTCCAGAGTTTGTTAACTGGTTCCTTTGAAGGCTAAATACTTCTTTGCCATATTAGCATCACTGTCTTCCTAGTAAGATTATTACTTATTAAGGAAATGCACTTTGGTAATAGCTTGACCAGACAAGTTAGAATAGAGCGTACTTTTATCAAATAATGAGAGGATATATATTTTTTGAATGGACACGCCTTCTTTCAGAATATCAGCCCCTTTAAATAATAAGACCTTCCTTACTCTTTTATGGAACATTTTATTTAGTTTGTGAATTGATTGGATTTTTTGTACTAAATAAGGGAGTTTTGGATTTGATTATACCCTTTGTACCATTAGAGGTTAGGGTCTGATCAATATAATCTTCAAGCAGTACTATCCTCTGATTAATTTTCAACTCTTCAGAGGTTTGTAAATATATGAAATGGTTCAAAATTTTGATCTTTCGTGCCAAAGCTGGTTAAGACATTTACCTTATCTAATTGGTCAGTGGTGTAATAAAGTTAATTTATCTTAAATATATGATATCAGAGATTTGGTCTTTTATTATATTGCCAATGCTATTTAAATTAG
The DNA here is from genome assembly GCA_022478985.1 of Massospora cicadina. NCBI lineage: Eukaryota > Fungi > Entomophthoromycota > Entomophthoromycetes > Entomophthorales > Entomophthoraceae > Massospora > Massospora cicadina. The sequence continues at coordinate 191,321 of JAKSZP010011909.1, forward strand.
GTTAATAAAATATCAGGCCTTTATCAAATTAAATCACAATTAAAAATAATATTAATTTATAATAGAAAGGATTGTTTGTATAAATGAACATATTTTGAAAGCACATGGTTGTGGCTTCACCCTATTAGGGTAAAGCTCAGAAAAGTCTTCTCAAAGACTTGATCAGTGTGGCAGTTGCTTCTCATGTAATAGTTATTGGCAACTTGAAAAGTGAATTGTTTAAGGGATTTAAATGTAGGAGCAAGTAAAGTTACTTGAAAAAGCGTAGCTGGGTGTACAGCTAAACTTTACAAATTTATTTAAGATTACTTGACTTTATATGTGAGTCTCTTGCAATCCTTGGTTAGTGGCTTCAAAGATGGAATCAGTTCAATAGTAGTACTTGGTACTAAATGAGTAACAATTTTGGACTCTCCATTGATGACAGATAGTTAGATGTGTTTGGGGTTGAACTCATAATTACTGGGGCATGGCTGGCATTGGTCAACACGTTGATACCACTATCATGGATGAACTATGGTTCATTTAGTTTCTTGGTGAGCGGTGCTAAGATGGTTCTGATGGTCCCTTATCTCTGACGAAATTATTGGTTCCCACTTTACCATCAAAACTTGCAGATTAATATGCGTTTCTTGCATTATCTGGAAAAGGTGAAAAGCCAAGTCCAATAAGATTAGTCATTGTCAAATTTGGCGCCATTGCATAACCAAATACCACCTTTTCATCTGGATAGGTTGTTTAGCCAGATTATAAGCAAGTTCAGCATGAGAATGCTAAATGACTGGAATTTGCTTCTGGTAAAGATTCTTATTAAAAGGAAGCCACATAGAGGAGTACACATTCTACAATTACTTAAACAATCATGATTATAATTGATTGGCATTGTACCAGTTGGTGAATCATCAAACTGAAGGCCATTATTTGATGGAGTTATGATGGGCTTGTCTCTTCACTTTTTAATTGATTTAGAGGGATTTCTTGTATATTGAGGACATGATTAACTGGTATGAGACGCTTGTCAAGGATTCATCAGCTTTAGCTAACAAGTCAGTAGGCTTGATGTCAAGCTTAAAGGTGTTAAGTTTTGTAATGTTAACTTTGTTTCTATGGAAGCATAAGCCTGTAGGATAAGTATGATCTGGTTAAATCTGAGATGGGACTCATCAAATTGCTTCTTGATAGTGAGAATGCACTTAGTGCTTGTAAGGAAGCCCATACTGCCTAAACTGCTTTGAGTTTTGGATTCTCAAATGAGTTAGATCTAAAGTCTGAATCAAGCATATTTGTTTTTGAACCATAAATGGCTGCCAAAATCATTTAAGAATTAGTTATAAGGTCTTATTCTGCCATTTGCTTGTATTTGGTTAGATCTTTTGTTTTAGTTCTGACTTAGGTGGTCTATCTATTAGACAAATTTTAATGCATTAATTATTAGTTAGAGGGTAAAATCTGGATTTATAGTGGTTTGGAAGTATAGAATTACGTTTTCCAGCTTGTCACCAGGAGATGATTCCTCATAGATTAGATTTCTTTAAATAACTTATAATTAATTCTGTTTTGTGAAGTAATAATGTAGTGGATTTTATTTTGGAATATTGGTAATGAATTGCAACATTCCTGATGGATATATTGGGTGGATATCTTGAATTTTAAGTATTCAACCTATCTTTATGTGGGGCCCCTCAATATCAGGGTTTTTTATACCCATTGATTCAGTCTGAATTTCTGAGAGATGATTTTGCTTCAAAAATTTGTTCCTCATCAACTAGAGGCACCTTTGCAATAGGAACTTTGGGTTGAAAAACCAAATTTAGCTCTTCAAAACCATCTCAAGACATCTGAGATGAGTCAGGGGTTTTTGTCTTTTTGCTTTGACAAAATGCCTAAATTGTTAGTAAAATTGGATAATTTTTTAAATAAAAAACAATAAGAGTATTAGTGAGGGAAAATATTTTATGCACAGTAACATTTGGTTTAGCTGGTCTAAGGCCATTGTAGGTACGTTGGTGGGCCTTAGAAAACTTGTCATCTTGGGCCACTTAGCATTTCACAAATGGGAGACGAAAGTTTGACTTTAATATCAGTGGAAACATTAAGCTCAGCTTGTGCAAATAGAACTTTGGGAGAGTAGTGAGCATTTGAGGGTTATAGCAATTTGGTAACAGCAACAATTGATTCACCTGGATATTTTTCATTATAATCTTGGTGATCCACGACAAAGATAAGCAATTCAATTGTGAGGGCTTTTAACTCATCTGGTTAAAAAACAATTTACTTTTGGGATTCCTCAATAAAATGGGTGATTTGGTTGTGGAAGCCTGCAGCTCAGGCGAAATTGAGCAAATAATTATTTTTATCATTTGGCAAGGGAGTATAAATTAGTAAAGCAGAATAGTCTACTGTTTAAATTCATCCTTTTTGGATTATTTGCTAGGCGGTTTTCGTGGACAGTTAATTCTTCATCTGAAATAAGACCAAGTTTGACCAACTTTTTCCATATCCTGTTAAAATGAGGTAATCTTGGTGTTCAATTTCTAGCTCTAATAGCATTTGAATAAAATTATTACTAGTATTAATTCATTGCCTTAAAAGCAAAAACTGTTATTCTAGCATTACTTCTTTGCTCTTATTAATATTATCATTTTCTACAATTCTGTCTGCAGAATAATATTCATAGTTTTTATTTATCTGGAGTTGCTACTTGCTGAAGTATAAATTTTGTGTCCAATATAACTTACAGCTCACCTTTCCTATCAAATCTTTATTAGTTTTGGATACCCATGACACAAGTTGTCATGGCCTTTCCAATAGCCAATATAGGTTTGGACTCTATCAAAATAATCTTGGTAAACCGTCTAAAACTATAAGCAATTTTTAGTGGAAGGTTTAAATTATTATTGACATCAAGTGGTTCATGGCCATATTTTAAACTATCCTGAGCCCTTCATGGCATAAGGGGAAGTTTAGAAGGGATCTGGAATGGAGTAGCACTTTTAGGTCACCAGCCTTTTTGTCAGTGGCGCAAATCAATTATAAAAGTTATACTTTGAAGCTCACAAAGTCAGGATGATTGTTGCTAACTAAATTTTACTACAAAGAGACTTAACCTACTAACCGGAGATTGGAGCTCTCAAGAGAACATTCTTAAATAGATACATAGTATGGAAAAAGTTATTTAGCAAATAAAAAATTAGTAAAACTTAGAGTACCAGGGAAGATTCAAGATTATGATGAGGGATAAGCCATATCACGTGTGAGGGTGAGATAACATTAAGAAATCTAGGAGGTAATGACATAGTCCATGTTTAGAGTTGCTATATATTAGGATTGAACATCCCAGGCTAGACTGAGATCAGTATTAGTAACATACATGAGTGGTTTTATAATATGTCATTGAAAAGCCAATAGATACTAAGGCATCATAGATGTCAGAAGGTTGATATTTGGGCAATTGGCTATGTTAAGCATTGAATAGAACCTCATTATTTATCAATATGATAACAAATTAGTAAAGGATTTTTCCCTATCTCATTGGTTGGTAGTGCATAAGGAGGTAATAAATTCCAAGTCATTAGGTCAATAAACTGGAGATAGAGATTAAAAACTCCTAATGCTATATAACTTAAAGTTATTAATTTTATTGGACCTTTGGTCCATTAAAAATTGAAAGATAAAGTAGCAATAAAGAAATATAAGTTTATATTGCTTAAGAAAATAAATTGGTCTAAAGCCAAGATCAAGTATATACCCCTATTAGAGTAAAGCCTGAAATTTCTCTTAGATATATCTTTAATTATGTTGATATAAAAACTGGCTCTATTCAGGCTTGATTTAAGAATCCAAAACCATCAGCATGTATTAACTACAGAGTTTTTTTATCATCACCTGCATTTTTTGATCAACTTATGACTTGAACTAGTTCTATGCTGGACCATATAAATTATTTTAGTTTTTCCTATATAAACATTATAGATTTTAGTGTTGCGTTTAATTTTTTCTGAAATAAAGTAACAAATCATTATAACATAAGCGTCAATTGGGAAGCAATTTTTGTCAAAAAGTAAAAAATTGTTTTACTTTAAATTATAATAGGAAGTAAACTAGAATTTATATATTTTATACTTATTTACTTAATTAAGAGATTTAAATTTTCAAGCTTGAAATTTTTGGAGATTGTAAACAAAGCAACTTCTGGGCTAGCATACCAAGCTTAAATAAATTTTAAGTAATAATACTGTACTAAAGCATGTGGATAAAATAGTTATATAGGAAGACATTATTATATGCTTAGTCTATATATTAATTAATGTACTTTAGTCAATAAAATTTAATTTATACCTTATAGTCAGAGATAACATTAAATTATATGACATATATATTAATAAATAAACCATCAATAGAAAGCCAAAGTACTTAGTAAGTAGATGATCCTTTTTTATTTATTTGATGTGGGTGACCTGAGGAAGAATACCTCACTGACTAATGGGATTAAAGGGGAAATTGAATCAATTGAGAAAGGAGGAAAAAACTTAGTAAACCTCCACGTGTGGCATTTTGATAGGCCAAGAACTTAATGACCATCTTGATATTTTCTATCTCAGTTTGGGGAATTAATGCACAACGCCAGCATAGTCAAAAATTGTCCCCTACCCAAGTCCATCAACTGGGATCAAATCTTGGGTGGCAATGGATACTTAAAAAACTCTACCCTCTCTGGAAGTTTTGAATTACACTTCCAATGGGGCAGGTGGTATCTTGAAGTTACACTGGGAGGATTCTCCAAAAAAGGCGATAAATTAAAAAGAAAATATAGGTTATAATTTGACCTAATCTTTGTTTTAAAAAAGAGGGAATATTTATAGGCTTTTTTACAGTTCATAATCTATCAGAGCAAATTAATCTCTGCGCGATCAAATCTTCAATCAATTGATTGGGATCAGATTGATAGCTAACCTTGATAGATTGCAATATATTACTCGCTCCTTCCAATGATGTCAGGGGAATTGATGAAGTAGATTTTTCAGAGATAAGATAATTTGGAGAAGTCCTGAAACTTCCCCCTCAAGATTAGATCGTGGTGGAGGATGACTTCTTATAAACCTAGGATGAATATGATTTACCACTATATCAGTATCATTATGAACAATTGAATACTCTAATCCTTTATGAAATATAACTCTATAGGGACCAGACCAATTAGTTCCCAACTTTTCAGTCCTCCCACCAGGCTGAGAATGATAGTACATAACATAATCCCCAATCTGGTATTCAGGTAAAACAGGCTTGTGTTGATTGCTCCTTTGTGTTTATTTTCATGTGGTTGTTTCAATCAAATTCATTTCTTGAGCCTGAAGATGGATAATTTCATCAGCCAAATTCCTCATAGTTATATCAGAATTTTCTGGGATGCTTTCCTCAAGGATTGTCTGAACACTAGAAGGGACTGAAGGATCCCGCCCATATATACACTTAAATGGGGACATCTTGATAATGTGGTGGTAGCTTATCCAATAAGCAAACAAGGCACTAGGCAAATAAAAATTCCACCGAGTCAGGTCAGTAGATGCCATCTTTCTTATAATTGAGACCAGGATCCCATTAACTCGTTCAATTGCCCCATTTATAGATGGATTAAATTGGAAAACAAATCGTTGAGTAGTATTAAAAAATTTAGATAACTCTTGTAAAAGTTGCGAGGTGAAATTAGTCCCATTATCTGACATAAGGACCTTGGGACACCCATGTTGAGAAATGATATGCTGATATAGGAATAACGCTGTAGTCTTAGCTGAAGGGGTAGCAATGGAAATGGCCTCAACCCATTTGGTTAAATGGTTGACAGCCATAATGATATACTGATGGCCATGCAATCCCCGAGGAAAAGGACCTACAACATCAATGCTGACCACCTCAAACGCCTTAGTTGGGGGAATAACTTGATGTTGATATGTAGGGTTGGTAGTTCCATGGCTTTTGCAGATAAGACATGAGTCAAGGGTCTCTCAAATGAACTCAGTCATGTTGTTCCAATAGTATCGAGTCTTCAACCATTCTTGAGTCTTCTTTAAGCCGCTATGACCAACTTGTTCATGACCTTCCATTACAGCGTGAAATCTAGAGTTGGGATGTAGGAAGGGCAACCACTTAGATTTGACTTTCTTATACAAAGCTCCATCTTGAATCATAGTATCTTTGGTAATTGATTTTAGAAAGGCTCAATCCTCTTCAGTTTCTCAATCCCATAACTCAGGTTGTCCAATAAGATTGTATAAGCGTTCTTCTTTTTCTAGTTCCAAGGTCAGAATAGGCAGTCGAGACAGCCCATCAGCATTTTGGTGCTGAGCCCCTGAGCGATGAACAATGGAGAAATCATAATTTTGCAACCTTAAAGCCCAACGGGCCAACCTCCTGTCAGGATCCTTCATGTTCTGCAACCATTGTAAGGAGGAATGGTTGGTAATAACAGTGAAATGGTTACCATATAAGAAGGGGCGGAAGTGCTTGATTGCTAGAATTACTGCCAAACATTCCCGCTCAGTAACACTATAATTTCGTTCAGCCTTTGACAAAGTTTTGCTATAGTAAGCAACAGGATGATCATTCTTCTCTTCATCACACTGAGATAAGATAGCCCCAATAGCGACATTGCTTGCATCAGTATGTAAAAAGAAAGGCTTATCAAATTGGGGATGAATTAGAACAGGTGCCTTGATCAAGGCAGTATGCAGAGAATTGAATGACTGTTCTTGAGCTGACCCCCACTTGAAGGACACTCCTTTTTGCAACAGGTGAAATAAGGGTTCAGCCATATCAGCAAAGTTGGGAATAAATTGCCGGTAATACCCAACCATGCCAAGAAAGACTTGAATATCCTGTAAAGAAGAGGGAGGAGGCATTCGTTGGATGGCTTGAACTTTGTCTGAGAGGGGTCAAATCCCTTTAGCTGAGACCTGATGTCCTAAAAAGTCCATTTCGTTTTGAAAGAATGAGCATTTGGAGGGTTTGAGTTTTAAGGAAGAGCCCCAAATTTGGCTGAAAACTTCTTTTAGATGGTTTAAATGCTCGGTAAAAGTTTTGGAGAACATGGTAATATTGTCAAGATATACCAGAACACAAGTAAGCTTTAGATCCTGTAGCATACTGTCCATGGCCCTTTGGAAGGTTGCTGGGGCATTGCTTAGTCCTTGAGGCATATGAGTTGGTTCAAACAACCCTTCACTTGATATCAGGGCACACTTGGCACGATCTTCTGGTGATAACTCGATTTGCCAGTATCCACTGGCTAAGTCCATGGCCGAAAAATAGGTGGATCCAGCCAACAACCTAAGAGAATCATCAATCCTAGGTAAGGGATAACAATCCCATTGAGTAATGCATTCAGTTGATGATAATCCATCATGACTTGATGAGAACCATCTTTCTTCTTAACCAATAACAATGGGGATGCCCAAGGACTATTGGAGGGTTTTAATAATCCAGCCTCCAACAATTGATGCAACTCCTTGGTAACCTGGGCTTCTTCTACTTTAGATTTATGATAGGGCTTCACACGAATAGGAAGGTGATCACCAGTTTCAACAGTGTGCACTACTCCTTTCATCTTCCCAAAATCGTAAGTATGCTTAGCAAAGATGTCGGAATATTCATCTAACAATTGAAGTACTTGTTTCTCCTGTTCACTAGAGAGGTGTTTTCCAATAGCAGGACCCACAGTAAGGATTTCCTGATCACTTTCCAATCCAAAGTCTTGTAGACTCCTGAAGGGTTTAACATCATAGATATGAGATAAGGGCAGTAACTTGACATAAGCAATTGGATGCTCTCAATCTACCAGTTTTGACTCATTGGTAAGGTTCGCCAGTAAGACAGACAATGATCCTGAATAAGCATAATCCAATACTCCAGGACAAGGCAAGAGCTCTTTAGCAGAAGGATTGACAGTGCCTTGGACTTGTAACAAATGTCCCTTGGGAATCAAAAAATGCAAAGAAGTGTTAATAATTACTTGTGATTTTGGTGGAATAACTAATTTCTCAGGGGAGAAAATAGGCATCCCCTCTTCAATATCCGCTGATGCAGGGGGTAATTTTACGTGAGAATCCCCAACATGATATTGAAGTGAATAAGACCTTTTGGTTCCTTCTAGCAGACATAAACTGACGTCAGGTGGAAGCATAATCAGATAAAAGTAAGGGAACTCTATACCCCAAGAGAGACAACGACGAGTCAGGGTAATTGATAATTCCATCAAATTCTCATAAAAATTGAGTCCCCAAAAGTAGGTCATAACTCAAATTATCGAGTACAATAGCTGGGATGGTAAAGGTTAATTTCCCAATTTTCAGGGGAAAAGATGAAAAAGCTCCAATAGACTGAGTACTCTGAGGTCCAGCTGTGCCATATTCTTCATAATGAGAAATATCAGGTGTTAATTTGATCCATTTGACCAATTTTGATGAGACAACATTCACTGGGGATCCAGTATCTATGATAGCTTTGGCATTGACTTGATTCACTCAGAAGTCAATATGGGTAATGGTGCTTCTGAACTGAGAGGATAATGCCAATAAGGAGGGCAAGGAATAAGAAGAATGTTCATCTTTATTACACTCAATCAAACTTTGATGCTCTTGCTGCGCACTCATATCATTATCAAGGTGGAGAATCTTATTGGGCTTATCTCTTTTCTTCTTCTCATCTGCTTCCTTTTTAAAACAATGATCCTCAGTATGGAAATAGCGATGACAGTAATTACACTGGATCGCCCTATTGTTCTCAGGCATGGCGTAGACTTTGGGGCGACTAGGTCTAGGAGACTCATAAACTCAGGGTTTTTTGGAGAATTGAGGAGGCAATTCCAATAGGGCCTCCTTAATATCCAAAATACTTCAGAAATTCTTTTTGACACTGATTAGATAAACTTGCATTTGAGTCCTAGAAGTAAAAGCTGACAGAACTGGGGTAATTGCATCATCCAAGTTTAACTGACCACAGGCTACTAGAGTTTGAGCTTCCCAATAGAACTGATGAGCAAAGTCTTTGATAGATTCATTTTGGTGGGGCTGTATACCCATAAAAGCCTGCTTTTGCGAGGATAAGGTTTGCTCACTCCCAAATTCTTTGATCAACGCTTCTTTGACCTGAGACCAAGTAGAGCAAGTCATTAAGTGGGGAACCATAATATCTTGAGCCAATTGAGTAAGGCAATTAGGCAAGTAATTCATCTTTTGGTGATATGTGGCCTCACTTAATGCCTTTTCATAAAGATAGAGAAAGAGATAATGCTGCCTTCCCTGGGGAGTATTTGTCCTTGAATACTGGCTTGAAACTCATGGGAGCATTGGTGGTCAAAACATGCACTCCAGGTTGTTCTGGATTGAGTGGAAACATAAGAGGTGGAATCTGAAACTTGAGAAGAAAATTGAGGGTAAGGACCAACAGCTTCAGAATGAACTTCACTAATCTGACAATTCAGATCAGCATGCCCTACTTTCTCATCTAATCGGCGAGATAGCTCAAAAACTGTTCCTGCTGTGCGTTGTACTTGATTTCCAGCGTCTCAATTTTCGCTTGGAGCATTTCCCCTTTTGATTCGCAAGCACATAATAAGATATTGGTATCCTTGGCCCATTTTCCCAGATTGATCAATTTGTCAGATAATGACTGAAGTGATAAGAGGGGATCAATTGGTACCCCATAAGGGGTTAGGTTACACTCTTTAGCCAATTTAGAGAACTTTTCACGCAAGTGGTTCATCATGTTTAAGAGATAATCAATTTGCTGGTAAGATCTTGAGCGACCATTGGTGCCTGGTGGTCCCCAAGGCCCTACACTCCCTGGGGGTCCACGGGGCCCATCAACTCCAGGAGGTCCACAGGGTCCTACACCCCCAGGTGGCCCATGAGGTCCTTCAACCCCAGAGGCTTTCTCTACTTCATTAACCCAAAACTGAATTCCTGAGTACATTTGTTCCAATTGGAAGAGGTGGGTTCTAATTTCCTCTTAATTGATTGACTACGCTCAGAGATTTGGGAAATACCCTCTCTCCATTCTCTCTGAAACTTCTGAACTTCCTTGGGAAACTGTACATCAACAAAATTGGACATCCTGTAATCGAGCTGAATGAGCTGCTGATGTACTTCATTGAGGCAAGCTCGATTATTAATGATAGCATCACAATTATCTCGGCTAAACTCAGAGGCCAACTTGAAAAATTTGGAAATATAATTATTCAAGGATTGGAGTCCTTCTAGTAAATTGAGCATCCCTTGATGGTGCATTCCAACTACAGGTAACAAATGGTATAAGGTAGGATGTATGAGTTGGTGCAAATATTGCTTAGGGCCAAATCCCTGGCATTTGAGAGGTTTGCAGCGCTTCCTGCAATATAGAAGATACTGCATTAGATCGAGATTGAGTAGAATAGATTCCAGGGATTAAGGCCCCTTCAAGCAATTGATTAATAATATTTTGTAAAGCCTCAGGCGGTATTTGAAAGTCTGAAGTAAAACTTAAGTTAGGACCATAAAATTCCAAGTTAGCCTAAATTACAACGTGGAGGGTAATCTTGGGATTTGGGCTCCAGTTGAACGGACCCATCATAAAATACTGCCTTGCTCTTGGTCTTGAGCTTTGTCAGGCGAAAAATGAGAATACATGGTAGTGATAGACGTTGTCACTGGTGCATAACTCAGAGTGCCCCTGTAGTGAGAACCAGTCTGAAAGTTTTGAATTACACTTCCAATAGGGCAGGCGGTATCTCAAAGTTGCACTGGGCGGATTCTCCAAAAAGGCTATAAATTTAAAAGGAAATATAGGTTATAATTTGACCTAATCTTTATTTTTAAAAAGAAGTAATATTTATAGGCTTTTATACAGTTCATAATCTATCAAAGCAAATTAATCTCTGCGCGATTGAATCTTCAATCAATTGATTGCAATCAGATTGATTGCTAACCTTGATAATATGCAATATATTACTCACTCCTTCCAATGATGGCAGAGGAATTGATGAAGTAGGTTTTACAGAGATATGAGAATTTGGGAAATCCTGACACTCTCTTTTTAATTTTAAACTCATGTTAGATCAATCTCCAGTTATCTAGCACTACCTAAAGAACAATTGATGAAAATGAAAGATTTTAAAAGCTAAAGTATTGTAAAAAATAATGATTACACATGGATGTAATGGGTTGGTTCGCGTCAATATGCAATGAATCAATTGGGTAGTAAGAGCCAAGTTACAGACCATACTAGGTACAGGCCTGAAGAGGCCCATCCCCAAACCTGACCGCCATGTCTTGTTGTTGTTACGTATTCTCAGACCACTGTTCCCATGACGCTGCACATCAGCAGCAGGGTCTGGGACCAGGAAAGGGCTGAGATCAACGCCAGCGCCACACAAAGCTCACTGGTGGAGCTCATGACTTTGATCCAATCCAACTTATTTACTAAAATAAATTTAATGAAATCCAAACTGAGCCAGAATCCTTTATTTGAGTTCCTCATAGAAGACACAACTGCCCTACTGGGCTGCAGCATCTTCCTTTAAATAATGCGCTGCAAATATCAAACAAGCTTTCATTTAGTTAGACTTTTCTGTGCCCTAACCACCACATCATTAGCGAATATCTGCCATACCACCAGATCACCATCCTCGCCCTGTGTAAGCCCGTCATTATTCCATGGAGGTGATTCAGATTTGGGATGGCGATTTCACCCAGCTTTAAACTTACCAAATTCGATGACCATTTATTCAAGGCCACATTCAGATTGAACTCCGCCTGATCCGAGTCAATGTATGGATCTTGTGCCTCCTGATTTTGTTACATCACCCCTGTAAAAACCAGAATTCTTGGACCTTCTCTGGGCACCGCGCACAGTCCTCCATCATCTGCCATGTCAACTCCTCTACTGAATAGCCCTTCCACTTCACCAACAGTTGCTGTCAGCCTCTTACCCACCTGGCATCCAGTATCCATTCCACCTCATATTCTGGAATCTCCCCTTCTCTAGGATTCAGTGGACTGGGCGCTTGGGCCCCTCACCCCCAAAAGCCTGTAGCTGGGAAGCATGAATCACTGAATGAGCTCTGGAACCCACTGGTAAACTCAACTCAAAGGCGACCTGATTAATAGCTCAGATGATCCGGTATAGGCCCAGAAATTTTGGACCCAGCTTACAACTCTTAACAGGGATAGCATAGTTCTTGGTCAATACCAGAGCCCAGTCCCCAGGTTCATACGCCAGATCTGGCACCCTCCGATGATCTGCCTGCTGCTTCTGCTGAGCTACTGCCTGCTTCAAGTTTACCCATAGCATCTTTCTGATTTCCAACATGGTACAAATTGTTTCATCCGCCCCCTGACACACGCCACCCACAGATCCCCCATTTGATTTAGGGTTGAGTCCAAAATTTGCAAAAAATAGCGACATTCCCAACGAGGATTGAGTGTGGTTATTGTAAGCAAACTGAGCCATCTGGACCCATGATACCCAATCATACTGTCGATCAGACATGTAGCACCGCAGATATTGTTCAAGTATCTGGTTCATCCTCTCCATTTGACCATCGGATTGCAGATGGTACACAGAGGACTGACTTGGTCTGATTTCCAAACTTCCCAGTAGACTTGACCAGAATTTTGAAATGAACTGTGGGCCACAATCTGAAATGGTCTCTTCAGGTAAGCCATGACAGGAAAACACCTCATCAATGAAAACCCTTGCTGCATCTTTCGCTAAAAAGCTCCCAGTGCATGGGAAGAATTCAGCGTATTTGGTGAGTCTATCCACGACCACCATAATCGCATCCTTCCCCTGCACCTTTGGAAGTCCCACTATGAAATTGACGCTGACCAAACTCCAAGGGGTCTGCGGTATCAGCAACGGATTCAACTTACTCAATGGCAGTTTTCTCGATGGCTTTGACTTTGCACATACCAAACACTCCCACACGTACTTCTGGACATCCTTGTGAAGGCCCAGCCATAAATACTCCCGCTGTACCAACTCCATTGTCTTCCCCACTCCCGGGTGACCCACCAGTGGATGGTCATGTGAAAGCCCAGATTACCTTTCACCATAATGATGGGTTAGATACCCATACATGCAAATTGTGATATAGCACCCCAACCCTCTTCATGAAATCTGTGTGGTACCAGTGTGGCCAACCCTCCGTCATCTTGGATTTCAGCCTTCATGTGAACTCCGCACTCTTCTGCTTCCAGAGAACTTCCTCCCCCAACTCACTCCCCCCATCTTCAACCATCGCAAACTGATCCAGATGGAGCATTGTTGTGGTGTTGAACTCCTCCAATTCCCCCTTCTCATACACAAAAGCTCCATTTCAGCTCAACCAATCCTCCAGGACATTCAAAGCCCCAGGACAGTAATCCACACAGAAATCATAGCGGACCAGCTCCACATGCCATCTGGCTTGTCACTGGTTCATCTTTCTGGGTTGGCGATAGTACTCTAAGGCTTTGTGGTCTATTCAAATAACAAAAGGATGCCAGGCATAGAGTAGGTGATGTTGCCATTCATGCAAGGCTGCCATCACTGCCAGAAGACCTTATCATTTATCAGTTAGTTCATTTCCATGAGGAGCAGTTTATAGGTTAGTAACAAATGGGATGCTCCAAACCATATTCCCCCTCCTGAAGCAATACCGCCCCCACAGCATAATTTGAGGCATCCATCTTGACCACAAAAGGTTTCCCTGGATCCTGATGGGCCAGCACCAGTGCAGTAAGTAACTTACCCTTTAGTAATTCAAACGCCCGCTCTTCCTCATTTCCCCATACAAATGGAACGTTTTGGGCAAAACGTGTGAGCGGTAAGGCTGTCTGGGAAAGATTCTTCACAAACTGATGAAGGAAGTTCAGGGTACCCAAAAAACTTCGCACCACCATTTGATCTGTGGGAGCCTTCCATGCCCATACTGCTCAAAGCTTATCCGGACACACCCCCAATCCATTCTGGAATACCACATTGCTGAGAAATGTCACCAAACTCCAGTTGAACTTGCATTTGGAGGGCTTCAACCTTAAGCCCATTTGGCTAATTGCCCCCAAAACTTCACAAACATCTCATACATGCTCCTCATGGGACCGCGAGAACACTAGAATATTGTCCATATAGGTGGCACAGCATTGTCTGATCATCCCCCATGGACATAGTTGATCATCCGTTGGAACACCGCTGGAGCATTCCTCATCCCGAATGGCACTGCCCAATATGGTACACCCCCAGGTGGCACTTGAACGCTGTGTATTGCTGGTGCTCCAGTCTCACCAGAATCTGATTAAATGCATCCGCTAGATCAAGCTTTGTAAACATCATGCATCTGGTAACCATCAGAAGAATGTCCTCCAAAAAGGGCATTGTATACAGATCCAGATCCATGACCGCGTTTAGGCGTCAGAAATCCACACATGGGCGTAGGTCGCCACTTGCCTTTGGTACTAACAACATAGGAGACACCACTGGAGACATGGAGGGCTCGATCAACCCCTTGTTTAACATGGAATCCACATGGCTCTCCAATGCTTCCCTAGCCCATTCATTTAGAGCATAGACCGGACATTCCCTAGGAAGGTCCAATCCCTCCTTGAACCAAAATGAGAATGTGAAAGAACCCATAGGGGAAAAAGGCAAACTTCCAATAGGACCAAATATGTCAATGAAGTCACTGTATTTGGGTGAGAGCTCTACCTCCTGCATTCCCCCTAAGCTCCTGCATCTACTCAGAACATCGCCCCCAACCTCCATCTTCCACGTCATCCAAGGTCTAATCTGGGGTGATAAGGTAATTGTTTTACACAACACATCGATCTGTGGCTGGAAATGATGCCACCATCGCATCCCCAGCACCACAGGGTGGGCCAGATTCTGGATCGCACAGAACCCCTCTTTCAACCAAAAGGGGTTCTGCCAAATGACAATCAAGGGCTCCAAAACCCATGATGGGGCTCTTCTTGATAAATTGGCGAACACCACCTTGGGATTCCTTCTCATTTCCAACTGCAAACGTTCTGCTAAGGCAAACTCCACATAATTTTCCTTGGCCCCTGTATCTACCAGGGCCAGCACCTTTTCAGTCCGGCCATGCAAGTATAACTCAACCGGAATAAATAACCTGGGATAAAGTGAAGGAGAAGGTTTAATGTTAGCGACATTCTTAGATTGCAAATTTGCAGGCAAAGTAGGTCAGGGACTATAGCTCTTCCCAGGACCTGGACCTGTTCTTCCTGACTCCTCACTACTACCCTGACAGGATCCCCCATGGATATTCCCAAAATTCTGTGGAGAACCCCACTAGCCTCCTCATCCTCTGCTAGCAATGACAAGCGACTGGACCCTTCCTGGGACATTGAATCCTCTCTCCAGTTCTATTCCAACGCCAATTGCTTTTCCACTTGCATCGCCAAAGCAATCTCCTCCACCAACAAACCCTGAACTTTAGCAGCCGCCAGGGCGGCCAACATGTCCGCCTGCAGCCCTTATCTAAACATTCACGATGATTGAGAGTCTAAGACTCTTGCTGCTTTCACCAATGGCCAGAAAATCCATCCATATTTTTCCACCGAACCTTGGCCCTGTCCTACTGTCAGCAGAGCTGACCACGCCTCATCCTGCGCCTCATCCAGACAAGCCGCCTGGTCAATCCAGTCAACACACTCATCCATGGATCTGGGCAGGCGTCCTTGCTCTTTAACCAACTCTTGCACCCACCTGGAAAGTTCCAGAGGTAGTGCCTCCACAATTGCGTGATCTGCAACGAGAAAGGGGTCTCCCCACCGTTTGCTTGAGCCAACCGCGCCTGAAAATGAATTTGCAACACCACTTGGTGAATCTTCTCTAAGGCCTCCATAGGCAAATATGCCCGTCCTTTTAGGGATGCAGGTCCCCCTTGGCGTTCCTCCATCCTTGCGGGCCTCAAACCACACACTCAAATCACCTCTCTTATTACAAACATAAGTGAGAAGCTCACCATCACCACCATCAACACATGGCGGTACCATTCCTCCCTGCTTGGGACCACCTCCTCTTCTTGGGGGCCCCACAAAACTGACAAGAAAGTATTAGAGTTGTGTCTAATGTAATGGGTGGGTTCGCGCCAATATGAAATGAATGAATCGGGCAGTAAGAGCTAAGTTACTGACCATACTAGGTACAGGCCTGCAGAGGTCCATCCCCAAAACCAACCGCCATGTCTCATCATTGTCACATATTCTTGGACCACTGTTCCCATGACGCTGCACATCAGCAGCAGAGTCTGGGACCAGGAAAGGGCCGAGAATGACGCCAACATCACGCCAAGCTCACTGGTAGAGCTCATGACTTTGATCCAATACAACTTATTTACTAAAATAAATTTAATAAAATCCAAACTGAGCCAAAATCCTTTATTTGATTTCCTTGTAGAAGACACAACTGCCCTACCAGGCTGCAGCATCTTCCCCTTAAATAATCTGCTGCAAATATCAAATAAGCTTTCATTTAGTTAGACTCTTCTGAGCCATACACCAAATCATTAGTGAAGATTCGCCATCCCACTGGATCACCATCCACGCCCCACATAAGCCTGTCATTATTCCGCAGAGGTGATTCAGATTGAGGATGGCGATTTCACCCAGCTCCAAACTTACCAAATTAAATGACTGTTGAATCAGGGCCACATTTGGATTGAACTCCACCCAATCTGAGTCAATGTACGGAACAGGTGCCTTCTGATCCGTTACAATGGAGATCTTTAAGGTTAGTACTTAAGAAATTCATTATACCAATGGTTGCAATTCAAATAACACTAAGTAGATTGATAATTAAATCAAGTTTTTTGGATAAATATTAAAATTTTTTATAGATTTTTAGCGGATTTTGGTAAAATTGGGGCTACCATATCAATCAGACAGCAAGTTGCTGGGACGCTGATATTTTTATCAGATTCTAATGCTTAATTTATCAACAATTTGTGTAACACTCAAAGGGCTACTTATTAGATGAGGTCACATCCCCCTATCATCACCTGATGTACTCATTATCTCTTTAAATGGAGACCTTTTGCACATAAGCAGTTCTCCTGTCTGGGAGTTGCGTTTCTAGGTTTAAACCTATAAATTTTGAATGTTGATTAACAAATAAAGGTAAACAACCAAATTTTCTAAGCTACTGTGAAAATTTGAGGATTGCTCACTTGTTCATTATTATCCTGCACGCTTAATCAGGACAAAGTTCCATAGATTGATCCTCAATATTGCCAGTAGCTTACAGTATTATCACCGTTTGGAAACTCACTAGGCATATTCGAATAGCCCAGACTCTTCTGGTCAAATTTGGGCTTAATTTTCCCAACGTAATTGGGAACTTCTTCTGAGGCAGTTTTGATACAAGTTGGGGATTTGGTACTTCCAGCTTGTCAACACTTATCCAAAGAAAATATTCAGATGAGAAAATTGGGAAAGAGATGAAATAAGATTTTTTCTATTAGAAGGTATTTATTTGATAATCAGCCATTAGGACAGGCGCTGGTATTTATACCCCTAGGGCATCTCCTGGCCACATTTGAGCATGCAATTTCAACAGATATTTTACCATCTCAGTTGAGCCCTTGAACTGATATGACTGAGACCTTTTCTTAAATTTATTGGTGGTAAAATACTCTCAAAATCAGGAGGATTTCATGGACAAAAATTGCTATAAAAACATGAAAAATTGTCCTTGGATCTTCTTGATTTGAATTTTGTCATACTGCTGACAAAATACACCTTCTGTGAAATTCTTGAATCATATAAAGTAGATGACATACCACTAAGCGGGACATCGGCAGGACTCTCTCTCAATAACACTAGGTACTCCCTTTTGAGAAGTCTATGTGCAAGTCCTATTGTGCCAATTATGCAGATTGACATATGAATTTCGCCCTAGAGCAGAAATTTGATTACGTTTTCTGTTCATTTGATGATCCATGGGACTTTTAAACATTAACTTTGGGGTTGGTCCCAAACAACTATGTATAATAGTAGTTTGATTATGGTCCCAATAAATTGGGACCAATTGCTGAGATTTGATGTATAGATAATTGGTCATAATGTGCAAGTGTATTCAGCCCAGGCTTATTGAAAAAAGTACTTGATTGAATTTAAGTTGAGATATTCAGCACAAACCAAGTAATTGCAATAGGCTTTAAGGCAAGAGTTAAGGTATTAGCTCGAGCATTGAAAGGATAATTGGCCCAATCTGATGGTTGTCAAAGGTTTATTTTTGAGTCAACAACAGAATCTGACTTTCCCCCACTTGACTCAAACATAAGTCTTAAGATTCTCAATTAGCTTTCGTTGATCTGTTGTCATTGGCCCAAACGCCCAATGAGCATGGAGTTGGGTCTTCTATTTGGTAACTTCAGCCTAAACGCCTGATGAGTCTAAAGTATGTTCCTCTTATTGTTAATTTTGGCCCAAATGCCCATTAAGTCTGAAGTTGGATCCTCTCCCCAATCTCAAGTGTGAACTAAAGTATTAATTAGAATAAAGCTATTGTTATTATATATAAATATTTTTTTGTTTGTTTGTTTTTTTAACTTTTTCTTTTCTTAATCAGCCAAAATATTGAACATTCTTAAGAATTTTGCATGGACTCAGTTGTATATATGGCCAGTCCTTATATCCTTAATAATGTATGTAAACTTAGACATCTTCTCAATCACTTTGAATGGCCCAACCCAGTTGCGATCTAACTTTTGTAATCAGCCCAATCCATGGGTGTTGCAAATTAGAACTTCGTCATTAATTTAGATTCTGGCTAGTGTGTAGCGATTCTCTAAGTCCTTTTGATGTCAGGACTTTTTCTCTGCAAAACTGTTGTCAAAGTCTTAAGCTTGTAACTTGATTAAATATCCACAAGCTTCTTAGAATACTGAGTATAAGTTTTTTTGCCAGGCTCCTCTAGGGCCAAATATAGCATTGGTAGGGCCAGGTGTCTTCCATATAATACTTGAAACAGAGACATCCTTGTTGACAAATGGTAGGAGATATTGTAGGCGAATACTTCTGAACTTAGATAGTTACTCCATTTGGATGGTTTGGCCGATATTAATTTCTGGATAATGATCAACAATGTCCCATTTGTGCGCTCAACAGTCCCATTAGTTTCAGGATGATATGGGGCAGAAAGCACACCTTATACTCCCATTAATTGGTTGAGCTTGGCAAGGACATTGGCGGTGAAGTTGGTTCTATTATCAGCCAGGATAGCCTGGGGACATCCATGTTTGTGGATGATGTTTTCAAGGACAAAATTGGCGGTAGTTGATGCTCCAGCTTCCCGAATGGCCTTGGCCTCAACCCATTTGGTCAGGTAGTCGATGGCTATGATTATGTACTTGGCCTTCATATTGCTTGTTAGAAGTGGGCCATCAACATCAATAGATACAGTGTGCCAGGCAAACTTGGGTTGAACAAGCTGGTAAGATGTGCTTTTTTATAGTGGTTTTTCGCCTTAGCAAGCTGCACAGCATTCTAGCGTTTCTTAGATGTCAAAATGTATTGAATCCAATAGTAGAATAGCTTCAAATGCTTTTTCGTTTTCTTGAATCCACCATGCCCTGTGGCCTTATGTGCAGCCATTATTAGGTCTTTTTGGGCCGAGGGTCTTGGGAAAGTATTTTTTGCCCTCAACGATCTTGTAAAGCATCCTATTTTTGAAGGTTGTATTTTTCTATATATCTGGTAACATTTTTTGGCAGATTCTGGCTCATCCTGATACTCTCAGCTGATCATTTTTCATAAACAACTCATTGGCAGCCTGACTAAGTGTTGTAATGGTGGGTAGTCAGGATAGGCAATTGCATTTTGGTGTTTGGCCCCAGCTTGATGCTCAATGGTGTAGTCATAAGCTTGAAGCTTCAACGCCCAGCAGCTTAATTGGCCCTCAGGCTCTCTTAAGCTGTTCAACCATCTTAGGGAAGCATGATTGGTAACAACTTTGAAATGAGTGCCATGAAGGTAGACCTAAAATTGCTTGCAAGCATATATGATGGTTAAGCATTCTTGTTCCGTCACCATGTAGTTCCTTTCATGAATGTTTAAGGTCTGACTAGTGAAGGCAACTGGATGTTCTTCACCATCTTCTCCAACTTGGGATAACATGGCCATCACTGCTGTTCAGGATGCATCAGTTTGGATAATAGTTTTTGATAAAAGTCCAGGTATTGAAGAACAGGCGCGCCCAATAGGGCCGATTGGAGTTGGTCAAATGCATCCTGGCAAGCTGGAGTCCAGTCAAATGGGACCTTATCTTTATGTAGATAGAAAAGCAGCTCTCCTAGTTGTGCAAAATTGGCAATAAATTGGAGATAGTATTCAATCATGCCTAGGAATACTTCAATATCGTGCTTGGATTCAGGCTATTTCATTTTGGAGATGGCATCCAGCTTAGAGGGTTGGGGCCAAAGACCCACTTTATTAATCACAAATCTAAGGTATTCCAGTTGGTCTTTGAAGAACTGACATTTTCTAGGCTTGATTTTTAAGTTTGCAGCTGCTAGACTTCTGAAAAAATCATCTAAATGTTATAGGTGGTCGTCAAAAGTGCAGCTGAAAAGGTTGATATCATCAAGGTACACTAGTACACATGTTAACTTCAAATCTCCCAGGATTGTGTCCATTGCCTGTTGGAATGTAGCCGGGGCATTGCAGAGCCCTTGAGGCATTCTCGTCAGCTTGAATAGGCCCTCTTGGGTTATAATTGCACATTTCTCGTGCTCCTCTTCGGGAAGATCTATTTTCCAGTAGCCACTGATAAGGTCCATTGCCAAGAAGAACTTCACGCCCCCTAGCCTATCCAAGGCATCATCAATTTGTGGCAGAGAGTGTGAGTCCTTCTTTGTGATGTTGTCTAACTTCTGATAATCAATGACTACTCAGTTGCTTCCATCCTTTTTCTTCACTATTAAAATTGGTGCTGCCCATGCACTTTTTGAAGGTACTAACATGCCACAATAGAGGAGTTTTTTAATTTCCTTGGATGCAGCTTCTTCTGATGATTTTGAACGTCTAATCAGGAGGAATCGAATTGGTTTATAATCTTTAGTATCAAAATTTGTGTGTGACACCCTTAGCACATCCCAAGTCAAAAACCTCTTGTGTGAATATTTCCTAATATTTAAGAAAAACTCCTGAGCTTGATCCTCCTCAGAGTTGGTCAAGTTTTAAAATCAGCCATAGGGATGACATTATTTATGCTGAGTAGGTCCCTATTGGGGAGCCCTAATTTGACAAAAGTTTCAAACTCATGGAATGAGTAAATTTATGAGGTAGGGATCAGATGTAGAAATGTAATTTTTTGATGTCACTTGATGGAGATGGGCCAGTTTTGCAGGTTTGCACATAAGATATGTATTTCTCCGTGGCCAGTAATGATAATACCAGGGGCAATGTTTGGTTCAAATCGAGATTTGGACCATGGTTGATATATTTCACCATAAAGTCTTTTGGGTATATATTAATTGTTAGTCCCATTGGGACGATTACTTGTTCTCCAGATGGTATAGTGATAGTCTAATTTGATCTAAGTGGAATGCCATTTAAATCATTAATCTGAGTGGGTAGTGCTTTTATCTTTGACCATGTTTTGACATACTCAATTGGGATGACTCCATCTTTGTAGGCCAGATTTATGATTAGCTGGGTTTTTTTTCTCAACTGCCCTATCCCGGTTATAGTAAAGTGGAATAACTGGCCAAGAATGGTGAGATTATTGTCCTTATGATTGGTAACAACTCCATATCTTCTTAGGAAATCAGTCCCTATTAGGATATTATAGTTTGTATTCGGCAATAATATACAGGTGTAGTTACTACAATAGATCCAAAAATGAGAGGTAGGGTACTGTATGCGCCCAGCAATTTAGTTGTATGCGCTACAGCTGTTCCATATTCCTGACAGTGGGTAATATTGGGCGCAATTTTCCGCTTTTTAACCAACTTTGTGCTGATTATACTAATAGGAGCGCAACTATCAATGATGGCCTGAAGTTGCACCTTGTTTACCGCTATGTCCACATAAGTACATTTGGAGTAGTTTTCATAGGTATTTATTGTATAAATTATGTGATTGCTGCCCGATTCCAGGTGTGATTTCAGTCTTGATAAAATATCTGGGAAGTTATCTGCTAAGGTCTTCATGGGAATAGCTTTTTGAATGTTGTTAAGCTTAAGTAGGTTGGTTGAACATTTGGGTTGGAGGTCTAAACCCTGATCAATAATCTGCTTTGCATAAGGTTTTGATACTTATGCTCAGGCTTCTTTAGTAATTTTCATGGGTTTAGTTACTTTTGCTGTGGCCCAAGTAGTGACCATCATGACATCATTAGACACGATATGGTGGAGGTTATCTTCAGCAACATCTTTGGCCCCAAAGCGCTCTCCAGGATCAGGTGGAATGGTTTGAACATCGGTGGAGTTAGAGCATTCCACCTCTACTCCACCTGCTCTTTTCCCAACTCACTGTCGCTGTTGATTTCTAGAGAAAAGTTGACACCAGGCTTTTTTTGGACCATCTGTGCATTTGCTAGCAAAGTGCCCCTTTTGACCATAGTATTGGCATGTAATCAGCCCTTTTCACTGTTTTGCTCAAATTTTTGGTTCTTAGTTCAAAAATTTCCCCTTATTAAACATAGTGTTACTTTTTGGGCCCAAAATCGGGATTTTGCTGATCTTTGGCCTGATTAGGGGTATTGAAATTACTGAAACAGCTTCTCAAGTAATTGGTAAGCTCTTGAATTTCTGAGCTTCCATTAAATGCAGGTAACATGACATTATGCAGTTCACAGAAGGGACTAATTGTGTGCTCCATTGCAATCTTGGTGTTGAGCTTATCTATTTCATTGCATCCATGCAGAACTTGTGTCTCATGGAAAAAATCCATCTGTAAAGTCCTTAATAGTCTCATTCTGCTTAAATTCAATATTAAGAAGCTCTCTTTTTCGGGTTTCTAATTTCTTAGGCCCTCTAAACTGTTTTGTCACTGCAATTTGGCATCCATATAGGACCAATTGTCACCCAAATAGGGCATAATGAGGTCACAGCTATAGGCGTCGAGTGAGTTTATCAGTGCTGATCCTTTTGTATGGTCTGATGCTCCCCATTGCTTTTTCAAATAGCTTGAGGAAAGAGCATCGTTACCTAATCCTTATCGAGCTTTAGTAAATATAAT